>JADBJO010004687.1:107500-157500 GCA_016801955.1 Conus betulinus
AGGTATGAATGGGTGAAATACGAATGGCCGGTGTGCAGCCGTCACAGAACTGTTTCTTCTTTACGACCACTAGACGTAGATGAGAGGAACTCCGTAAGGTTTGGACGGATCTGAAAGAGTTTGTTTTCCGTCTGTGTATTCCAATCCTCCTGCCAGAGGTCTCTGACACAATCGTTAATTTGGGGTTTCAGATCTGAGCAGGGAATATATATGTTGGACAATTTCTCTCTTGTGGTATTCTTGGCCCAAACGATCAACCATTTTCATCCCACTGATGCCAACATAACTGGGAACCCAAGCTAGAATATGTTGTAACCCTCCACTTTCAACTTGGTAAAAAGTTCAAAGAAGTGTAAAAGTTTGGGATGCTGAAGGCTGCAGCCAGCTATGGCCTCCAAAGCTGACAGTGAATCTGACAGAACCAGAAAGTCCCTCTTCTTAGATTGTGAGATTATCCCCAGTGCCAGAACCAGAGCTGAAAGTTCAGCAGAGTAAGCAGAAGCATCTGAAGGAATATGTTCTAACAGTATTTGAGAAGGAGCACCAGGGCAATAGGCTGCACAGGCCACTCCATCTTCAGACTTGGAACCGTCAGTGAAAATTTTCTGATAGGATGGGAATTTTGAACACAGCTCAGCATACAAGGCCTTGTATGCCAGAGAGCTGGTAGATTCTTTGTGAAAAGCTGCGAAACCAAAACGATTGTCTGGTGTGAAAAAGGTCCACGGAGGCTCATCTGGAAACTTGGAAAAATCAGACACAACTCCTAGATCTAGACCTGCATTCTGCATGTGAGACTGCATATGAAGACCAAATGGAGGAATACAGTTTGGGTTGTTTTTTAATTTGCTTTGGAACTGAGGGTCAAAGACACAGTCATAGGCAGGGTTCTCCGGTTCTGAGAACAGTCTGATACAGTAATTCAAAGATACTTTCAGCCTGCGGTTGGACAGTGAGGGTTCACCTGCCTCTGCGTACAGGCTGTACACAGCGGTGGTGCGGAATGCTCCAAGACAGAGATGAAGCCCTTGATGGTGGATAGGGGGGCCAAGAGTTTTAGGTAAGATGGATGGTCTTGCAGAGCCATACACAGCACAACCATAGTCCAGTTTGGAACGGACCAAGACCCTGTAGAGGTGCAGCAAAGTTTTCTTATCAGTGCCCCAGTCAGTGTGCGCTATGACCCGCAGAATATTCAGAGCATTCTGGCACGAGGCTTTGAGGTTTTTAATGTGGCTGAGAAAGCTGAGTTTTTGGTCCAAAATAACTCCTAGAAATTTGGCCTCTTTGACAGCTGGAATGGGAGATTTCCCTATTTGGATTTCAGGATCTGCAAAAAACTGACAAAAATTATGGAAGTGAATGCACTGCGTCTTCGTAGGAGAAAAAGTGAAGCCGTTTTTCATCCGCCCACCGATGAATTTTATCCACACAAAGCTGGAGCCTGCGCTGGACACTCTGGTACAGGCTTCCAGTTGCGTAAACAGCAAAATCATCCACAAACAATGAGCATTCTGAACCTTGTGGAACTGACTTGACACTCTTGTTGATCTTGATGCTGAAGAGGGCAGGAGACCATATGCTCCCTTGTGGAAAACCCAACTCCTGCTCATGAACATCAGAGAGAGTGGTGCCAACCTGGACCTGAAACCGTCATTCTGCCAAAAAATTTTGAATGAAAAGTGGAAGATGACCCCAAAAAACCAGAACATGGAGATCATGAAGAATCCCAGATTTCCAGGTGGCATCGTAGACTTTCTCCAAGACGAAAATATAGCCACTGCATGTTATTTGTCAATAAAGGCATTCCGAAGCATAGATTCTAGACGGATCAAATGGTCCACTGTAGTTCGATGTTTGCGGAAACTACACTGTTCTTTTGCCAGAAGGCCGTTGGTTTCAAGTTTCCACATGAGTCAAGCACTGACCATTTTTTCCATCAGTTTGCAGACACAGCTGGTCAAAGCTATTGGACGATAATTGGATGGGTTCGATAGATCTTTTCCAGGTTTGGGTATAGGTATGATAAGGGCTTTCCGCCAGGATGGTGGAAAACACCCTGTGGACCAGATATTGTTGAAGACTTTCAGAATGGTCTGGAGACAGCTTTCTGGGAGATGTTTCAAGAGCTGATAATGGATCTCATCCAGACCAGGAGCAGAATCGTTGCAGGTTTGCAGAGCTGATTTCAGTTCATTGATCGAAAATGGCAGACTGTAGGCTTCAATGTTGTTTGATGAGAAGTTACAAGGAGATTTTTCTTTCAGAACTTTGTTTTTCAGAAAAGCAGGTTTTATTTGTGGAGGAAGAGTTCTTTTCAATAGTTGAGGCCAGCATATTAGCTACAGCTTGTTTATCTGTGATCAGGGCTTCTGCAAGTTTCAGGTGATGGATGAAAGGATTTGTATTTTTCCTACTAATTTTCCTGATCACCTTCCATACTTTTTCTCTTGGAGGTCTTCGAAGTCAACTTGGAGTAGAAGTCTCTCCAAGACTGACGTTTATACTTATTGAAAATGTAGCGAGATTTGACGGAGATTTTGGTGGTGGGCCCTCGCGCAAGGTATTGACGGCCTGCGACAGACAACACGTTGAGCCTTCTGGCGTTAATTGTGGTGGATTGTTGGCACTCAGCATTAAACCAGGAAGTTTTCAGCATTTGAGGTTTGGTGGTAGAAGCCGGAATGATGTTCTTGGCACAGCTGATGATGATGTTCATCAAGGTTTCAGCAGGGTCAGGACTTTGAAGAATCTGATCCTCCACAATAATACTTTTGTATGTTTGTAGCAAAAAGATCCCAGTTGGCTTTTCTAAAATTAAGACATTCTGGTAAGATGATGTGTTCTGACGATTTATGTCTCAAGACTATTGGAAAATGGTCGCTTCCATGAAGATCATCATGAACACTCCAATCAAAGTCTAAGAACAGTGAAGGATCGCATACTGACAAAACTGATGCTATACAGAGTGCCATTTGATGAATGTAGATGTCGGACAGCCATCATTCAGACAACACAGGTCAAGCTCAGAGAAGACATCCTCCAGAAGAGACCTTGGGGAGAGGAGTCTGCACTGCCCCAAAGAGGAGAGTGGCCGTTCAGGTCCCCTAGAAGCAAAGAAAGGGTGTGGGAGTTCTTCCATGAGGCTAACCAGCTCTTGTTGACTGACAGATGATGATGGAGGTATATACAGGGAACAAACTGTCACTGTTTTATGTATGGAGATTCTAGCAGCTAAAGCTTGAAGAGAAGATTTAAGGTTGACAGGGCTGAACAACAAAGATTTGTGGATGAGTAACGAGACCCCACCCGAAACTCCCAAGAGCTGTAGGTTAGGCTGGTTTAGACAGTACGTTAAAACCTGAAAGAGAAAAGGTCTTTTCTTTGTGCATCTGCATTTCCTGAAGAGCTACTACAGCTGGCTTTAAATCTTGGCAAAGAAGTTGAAGCTCCTCAAAATTGAAATGGAGACCTCGGAAATTCCAATGGTAGATGGTTGTGTCCATCATAAAAGAGATATGGTGAAGGAAAATAAATCTTGTAACTCTTCACCAGCAAGTTCCTTTCATTCCATGTCGACATCGTCTAGATCCGAGAGAACTGCAAATCTGTTGGTGTTTCTCTCCGTTTTTTGCTCTCTCGATCTGATAAAAATATTTGGTGCTTTCTTTTTAGGCGGCGACTTTGTCTTTCCTCCAGAACCGCCAGCTCCCTTGTTGACAGCTGTAGGGTGCCCTTTGGAGATTGTGAGGGGGTGGTCTGGTCTTGAACTTCAACAACTTCCACTTTCTGTCACCCTGAAGGGCCTGTAGGTCTTTTGCCCCCTGATGGTCTGGGGGCGGAGTGGGCTTTGAAGACCGAGTTGTATCTGAAGGCGATGACTGCTGGGGTTGGTCGCATGCAGTGTTTCTGCCTGAGGCTGCAGACTTGGTTTCTGGCTCTCTCTCAGCAAACGAGGATTCGACTGTCTGCTCGCCAATGCTGACTGTTGTTGGCTTCCTTACTGCAGCTGCAAACGAGAGCCCAGCAGTTGGTTGACTCTTCATTACAATCTTTTTTCGCCTCAAAAAAACGGGATTCTGTCAGTCAGTCTGATTCTCTGAATTTCCTTTTCCTTCAACAAGTTTGGGCAGGTCTTTGATGATGATGGGTGCTTGCCTCCACAGTTGGCACAGAGTGGTAGACTGTCACGCACACCCTGGGGGACTGGCTGGCAGCAGGTACCACACACCTCTTCTTCCCTACACCTAACCTCACATAGCCAAACCTCTGGCACTTGAAACAGCGCAGAGGGGACAGGATGTACAGCGACACTGAGACTCTCAGGCAGCCCGCCATGATCGACTCCGGGAGAGAAGTAGAGCAAAAGGTCAAGAAGAGGCTGTCAGTTGGAACTCTGTCATTGTCTTTGCACACAAGTACATGATGAACATTGGTCACTCCTTGCGATGCTAGTTCCCACTTGATTTCTGCCCCTGTCACTCCTCTCAGATCTCTGCACTGGGTTACTCCCTTCGAAGAGTTGAGAGTTTTGTGTGGAGACACCCTGATCGGTCAATCAACCAACGTCGTCGATTTCAATAGCATTTCTCTGAGTGCAGCTTGGAAGAGCACTCAACCAGAGATGACCCGTTCCTTAATCTTCTGACGCCCTTTGGCTTCCTGCTGAGGCCATTGATTCCTTTCGCAATCACAAAAGAACTCCGGCCCGACAGAGGTCTATCTTCATCTGTTCCCCCAACAATCAGCCAGCTGGGCCAGAAGCCTGAAAGTTTTCTTGTCTCATGTTCTGAATCAGTATCCGTGCCCATTACCGAATCTTGCCTGTGTCTTTTTTTTGTTTTTGGTGCGATGTTGTATTCATTAGAATTCATCTCTCTCGATTCCCACCTGCCACTGAGTCCCAACGAGGGGGATACCCATTTTATATGGAATTCCAGTATATCAGGGCACCAGGATTTCAAAAGAGATGTACACAGGCCTGAAAACATCCCTGCCACAGAAGCTCCCAAACCCGTTTGACCCGAGCCGCCGCCTTCTAGCCTGAACTAGGGCATGCGCACGACCAGCCGCTTGATCGAAGTGGGCCACTTCGACCACCTGTCTAGAGGAAGTCTAGCCAAAGAGGTGTGTTGACTTGATGCACCGCAGTCACATCAGCAGTCTCAACCTCCAGGATCCTATTCTCCCCCATCACAGGACGCACCGCACGGCAAACACGGTGGGACTCAAGAAGACCACAGAGAAAAAAAAGAGTGTGTGAAAGAAGACTTGAAGGGGAGATGAAGTTAGAAAAGAGCCAAATAAGAAGGCAGAAGATGAAAGGAAAAAAGGCGGTTACTATTTGTCTGGGTCCTCACTCTTAACTTTTCTGGCATGGGAGACCCTACCAGGGGCATCAATTCCTACCACGTAATGCTTAAGCCAGTCAGCAACTTGGCTATACAGGTCTAGAAGCACTGACAACAACTAACCATCTAATCAAGTATTGATGCCCCCATCAGCAAAGCCTAAGGGATCACTGGACTGCGCAAGCCCTCCAACTCAGCAAGATTGCAACCCCCGGAGGGTGCGCATACAAAGTTCCATTTATCTACCGACCACCAAACTATGGACCAAGCTAGGGAGAACTCCTGTTGTGAAGCCAGTGTGTGTGCTGAACTATGTCAAACTAAATGAGGGGGGGGGGGGGGGGTGATTTGATGGACCAAGTGTGCAAACACTACAGTGTGTTGAGGAGCTACAAGTGGTGGCGAAAACTGGCAGTGTACATCATGGAACTGGCGATTATCAATGCCTACATCTTGTACAAGAAAGATGTAGATGCCAAAAAAAGACCATGAGTAATTATTAAGAAATTGTCAAGCAGCTGATCAGAGAAGCACCTACTGCCCCCAGCATCGCAGAGCAGTCGCAGATGAACTGCTCACACCTCGTCTGGACCAACGTCAGCGTCACTACATGTACAAGATCCCACAACAGGAGGGGACAAAGCAAGCCCAGCCAAGGAGAGACTGTGTTGTGTGCATAATGTGGCAAAGAACAGAAGAGCAGGCTTCAAAAGAACACAGACTACCATGAACGTCAGGAGTACCAGGTACAGCCCCCCCCCCCCCCCCCCCCCCCCCCCCCCCCCCCCCCAGCACTACCATGAACGTCAGGAGTACCAGGTACAGCCCCCCCCCCCCCCCCCCCCAGCACTAGTACGGCCCTCCAGATCTGACGAGGACTTGGTCAGTGCATTGCCAAGTGCTCTGTTTGTGCACACTATGCTGTTTATTTCTGCTGATCATTCATGTAGACTGTAAAATCACTTTAATACTATCTAGCCAAGAGCGGCGCGTGCAGCACAACTCGCTGCTGTTGTGTACTCGCGCATGGCGCTCAGTCCCTGCCAACGTGCATATTTCACCACTTTTTTATTATTTTTTACGGTAGCTAGACAACAACTAAAAGTGTTGTGTTAGGTGTCATGGGAAAGAACAAACAACTAATCGAACATAGTAATTTTGAATCATTTACTTTCAATGTGTAGACACAACTGTGCGTTGAAAAACATGTCTGACAAGTAAAAAAAAAAATCTTTGTTTCCATTCTATTCCGTTCTGTTACAACACCAAATCAGAAGATGAAGGGATGGCTGCATCTTCAAACAATTCACTTTCCTCTTATCTTTCATAGTTTTCTATCTCTCTATCACTCCCCTCATCACCAGATCCACTTTGTAATATGATTTCAAGCACTTCATTGAGCGAGAAATCGCTACCACCCGTTCGTCTGACCGACATTTTTTTTTCGCGCGTGCTTAGCAGCAAAGCCCGGTGCCGTCAGTTCCTTTGTTCCAAAGCTGCTGGGGTCAGCCAAGTTCACGACAGAGCACTGAAAGTAAGGTCTACTACTTGCTACACCATCCCCAAGACTAGCTACTGAGCTCATTTCCCTTGGATCATTTTATGGAAAGTGTAGGAATCTTTTATGTTCCAGTCACACGATTGTGTATGACACGGCATAATGTATGGTCTGTCCGTCACCCAGCATTGGGTGCGCCGGCTCGAGGGAAAGAAATCCTGTCACCCACGATTAGGTGACTCCGCTGGTAAAGGTTAAGGTAGTCGTTGCGGCTGAATCCGGATGTACTGATTACAGCATAAAATCCCCTTGTTGTCTGTGGATGGCTTTGTTTTTTGCATAAATGTGCATGTTTCTTTATTCTTTACTTTCTAATAACCGTATCTTTGGGGAGTTGTGAGTGAAAAGCAATGAATCATTGTGCAAGCCTTCATAAGCAATTAGTGTGTTCAGCACAATTTCTGCAACATCAGCATCATCAACATCAACCACCATTTTCATCAAACATAAACTTCTGGTGATAAAACAAACTCTTTCATATGAAAAGACCGACAATTCTGAGAAACTTTCTAGTTGCTTTATTCATCTCGGATCACAAATAAAAAAGTTATTGGTAATTATATAATGCAAGTGTAGCGTTCCATATGCTTCCTCATTTTCTATTGATGAGCAGGGCCCAAAACAATAGTAGGTTCATGACGTTCAAAGGGTTAAAAAAAAAAAAAAACAGTAATAGGCAGGGTTTTCCTGTTCAGAGAACAGTCTCAGATAGCAGTTCATGGATAGTTTCAGCCTGCGGTTGGACAGTGATGGTTCACCTGCCTCTGCATGCTAGCTGTACACAGGGGTGGTGTGGAACGCTCCATGACAGAGACAAAGCCCTTGATGGTGAATAGGGTCCAAGAGTTTCAGATAAGAGGGTCTAGCAGAGCCGTACGCAGCACAGCTATAGTTTCTTTGAATGATGGAAACTTTGAACACAGTTCAGCAAGAAGAGACTTGTATGCCAAGGAACTAGTGTAATCTTTCTGGGTACAAGGTCAAATCAAACTGGATCTCTGGAGTGAAGAAAGTCCATGGAAGGTCATCAGGAAACTTGGAAAAATCACATACTACTCCAAGGCCTGATCTGCTTTGTTCAAATGAGGAAGAATACGAATTCCCAAGGGTGGAATGGAACTGGGGTTGTCATCGAATTTCCTTTGGAACTTGGGGTAAAAAAAAAATGGTCCTATGCAGGGTTTTGAGGTTCAGATGAGAGACAAGGCAAGTTTCTTTTTCTTCTTTCTTTCTTTTCTTTTTTTTTTTTTTTTTTTTTTTTTGCTGTCCCAACCTCTGCGCCACCTCAGAGACAGTGCACCCACGCCGCTCATTCTGACACCCCGTCCAAAGCCACAGCTCGATCGGCCCCTCCGCAGCCCTGGCACCTGCTATCTACAGGGAGCAGTCAATGTCAAGTCGTCAAGAGGCAACCCACCAGAGGAGACACTGCACTGCTGCCGAGTCACTTTGGTGGTGTTCAGTAGTGCCTGTTCTGATCTAACATACGCAGGACACCACCTACTAAGCCCCCTACTGATGACAATAATTGCTCTGTCGTGGAGCTGGCGTGAGTGAGCTCTCCCTCCGGAGGGCGCCACCACGTCCGTCCAACGACAACCCCCATGGACTCGTGGATACTGGTGACCCTGACGGAACCAAACCAAACCCACAGACGTGGAGAGGACATCGAAACTGAGGTCACCATGAGAGCAGGGCATGAAGGGCCACAGAATTTGACATTTTTTTTTAATGCTGATCGATGACGATGAGGATGATTAAGATGATGCTACAGATTTCCATTTCAGTCTGAGACTACATGACAGGGCTGTAGTCTACGCTTCCTTTCATAATATATCCCGGCGTCAACCAGGCCCGAGAGATACAGGCACCTGCAGTGTTGGTCAGGAAATTTGAGCAACACTCTCAGAAACGCATCCATTAAGTGGATGAAACTCGACTGTGTGGTCCCAGTCTTCCCAACCGAGTCCGCAGCAGCAAACTCAACTCCGGGTACGAGCCGGTCGGGGCACCCACATGATTCTGATGGGTTCGAACCCACGACCTCCCAGCAGGGAGTCCGCGACGCTAACCACTTCACCATGGGGCTGGTGACAAGGCAAGTTTCAATTCACGATTTGAGAGGGATGGTTCTCCCTGCCTCGGAATACAGGCTATAAACAGGGGTGGTGCGAAATGCACCAAGACACAGTCAAAGCCTTGATGGTAGATAGGATCTAGACTTTTCAGGTAGGATGGTCTGGCCGAGCCATACACTACACACCCATAGTCCAGTTTAGAGCGAATCAGAGCCCTGTAAAGATGGAGCAGAGTCTTCTTGTCTGCGTGAGCCACAACTCGCAGAATGTTCAGTGCTTTCTGACATGCAGTTTTTAAGTGTTGGATATGACATTCAAAGTTCAGTTTCTGAAAAAAAAAAAAAAAAAAATTTTTTGAACACCCAGAAATTTGGCTTCTTTTCACAGCTGGAATGGTGGACTTGTCCAGATTAATTTCAGGATCAGCAAAAAACTGATGAAAATTGTGAAAATGGATAGACTGAATTTTGGTACTTGAAAAGATAAACCCGTTTTCCTTGGCCCACTGTTAATGTTGAATCTTATTGACACAAATTTAAAGTTTACGCTGTACGTTGGCGTAAGAGGCTCCAACTGCATACAGTGCAAAGCTGTCAACAACAGACAGGACTCAGATCCTTGGTTTACTGATTTGACAATGTCGTTGATTTTCATGCTGAAAAGAGTAGGAGAAAGAATGTTCCCTTGTGATACATCCAACTCCTGCCCATGGATGTCAGACAGCATGGTGCCAATACGCACCCGGAAACTGCCGATCAGCCAGAAACTTTTGAATAAATAGAGACACCAAGTTTATAAAGATCCACAAGGATTCCAGATTTCCAAGTGGTGGTAAGGTAAGGTAATGTTGCTTATAGCCCAGCCAACCGCAGACGGCCATATCAGGGCTGTCACCATGTAAAAAATCAACTCACAAGTCATTCATTCACGCAACTCTTTAAAATACATCTTCTAAAAACCCATCGGAAATTTTGTTAAAAATCTTTCCACTATAAAATCACAGATCCAATGAAAAATGTTAATCTCTTTGAAGAATTCAACCGTCGCATCAGGTGGAACAGGTGGAATATCTCTGAACAAGGTTTTCATGAAATCTGCTGTAAAATGTTTATGTCTCACATCGTGCAAGTCCCAACACTCTAAAAAGAATGTTTCATTGTGAGTGGCACGACATGGAATGCACCATGGAGCTTCTTCACTCTTTAAAAGGTATGAATAAGTAAAATATGAATGTTAATCTCTAAAGAATTCAAACGTTGCATCAGGTGGAACATCTCTGAACAAGGTTTTCATGGAATCTGCTGTAAAATGTTTGTGTCTCACATCGTGCAAGTCCCACCACTCTTAAGGAATATGTTTCATTGTGAGTGGCACGACATGGAATGCACCATGGAGCTTCTTCACTCTTTAAAAGGTATGAATGAGTAAAATATGAATGTTAATCTCTTTGAAGAATTCAAACACTGCATCAGGTGGAACATCTCTGAACAAGGTTTTCATGGAATCTGCTGTAAAATGTTTGTGTCTCACATCATGCAAGTCTCAACACTCTAAAAGAATATGTTTCATTGTGAGTGGCACATGACATGGAATGTACCATGGAGCTTCTTCACTCTTTAAAAGGTATGAATGGTCAGTGTGCAGCCGGTATAGAACCGTTTCTTCTTTGCGACCACCAGATGTGGATGAGAGGAACTCTTTTAGTTTTGGACGGATCTGAAAGAGTTTGTTATCTGTCTGTGTATTCCATTCCTCCTGCCAGAGGTCTCTGATATAATCATTAACTTTTGGTTTTTGATCTGTGTAGGAGACAGATATGTTAGTTTCCCTCCCACCAATGCCAATGTAACTGGGCACCCAAGACAGAACAATATTGTGACCATCCACTTTCAACATGGTAAAAGTTTTAAAAAAGTATAAAAGTTCAGAATGCTGAAGGTTACAGCCAGCTATGGCCTCCAAAGCCGACAGCGATTCCGACAAGATCAGAAAGTCCTTCTTTGTAGACTGAGAGATTATCTTCAATGCTAAAACCAGAGCTGTTAGTTCAGCAGAGTAAACAGAAGCATCTGAAGGAATATGTTCTAACAATTTTTGAGAAGGAGCACCAGGGCAAGAGGCTGCACAGGCCATTCCATCTTAGGCTTGGAACCCGTCAGTGAAAATTTTCTGACAGGATGGGAATTTCAAACAGAGATCAGCAAACAATGCCTTCTATTCCAGGCAGCTGGTAGATTCTTTGCGAAAAGCTGTACAGTCAAAACAAATTTCTGGAGTGGAAAAGGTCCACGGAGGCTTATCTGGAAACTTGAAAAATCAGACACAACTCCTAGGTCTAGACCTGCATTCTGCGCATGAGGCTGCATACGAAGACCAAGCGGGGAAATACATTTGGGATTTTTTTCCAGTTTTACTTTGAAACCGAGGGTTAAAGACACAGTCATTGGCAGGGTTTTCCGGCTCAGAGAACAGTCTCAGATAGCAGTTCAAGACAGATTAACTCTCTTTTGAAGTCGAAATGCTGTTTTTCACCATGCTAACCTTGATTTCTGCGTTCTATAATGAGATTTCATGATGGAGATACTGTGATTTGTAGAATTTACGGCATAAGACTTAGTGAAAGTGCTGGGTAATGAAGCTTAGAGTGACCTAGATTTCGACTGGGATGAGGTTCCAGGTATGATGAACAACGATTCGGAAGAAAGTTCTGAAGAAGAAGATTTTTTTTTCCCCCCCGAGTAATGGCTCATGTGACATTCTTCAAACTTACGATATAGCAACATATATATTCGTAGGAATTTTAGAAATTATTTTCATTTCATTCTTTCCTTTCCTCTCTTTAAAATTATTTTTTTAATTGAGTAACCATGTTCAAATTACGGAGTTACCTATCTTGCCGATGGTTTTTTCGTGTAACTAAGCTCATATAAGTGCATACTGAAGAGGGTTAAGCCTGCAGTTGGATAGTGAGGGTTCACCTACCTCTGCGTACAGGCTGTGCACAGGGGTGGTGCGGAATGCTCCAAGACAGAGACGAAGCCCTTGATGGTAGATAGGGTTCAAGAGTTTTAGGTAAGACAGTCTTGCAGAGCTGTACACAGCACAACTATAGTCCAGTTTGGAATGGACCAAGGCTCTGTTGAGGTGCAGCAAAGTTTTCTTATCAGCGCCCCAGTCAGTGTGTGCTACAACCGCAGAATGTTCAGAGCTTTCTGGCAAGAACTTTTTAAGTTTTAATGTGGCTAAGAAAGTCGAGTTTTTGGTCAAAAATAACTCCTAGAAATTTGGTCTCTTTGACAGCTGGAATGGGAGATTTCTCTATTTGGATTTCAGGATCTGCAAAAAACTGACAAAAATTATGGAAGTGAAGCCGTTTTCTTCCACCCACTGATGAATTTTATCCACACAAAGCTGGAGCCTGCACTGAACACTCGGGTACAAGATTCCAGTTGCATAGACAGCAAAATCATCTACAAACAATAAGCAGTCGGAACCCTGGTGAACTGACTTAATGTTGTTGATTTTAATGCTAAATAGGGCAGGACACTTTATGCTCCCTTGTAGAAACACCCAACTCCTGCTCATGAACATCAGAGAGAATGGTCCAACCCAAACCTGAAACTTGTTCTGCCAAAGTATTTTGAATAAAAGTGGAAGATGACCCAAAAACCAAGATCATGGAGATCATGAAGTATCCCAGATTTCTTGGTGGTATCGTAGGCCTTCTCCAAGTCAAAGAAAACAGCCATTGCATGTTGTTTGTTAATAAACGTGTTTCGAAGCGTAGATTCCAGACGGATCAAATGGTCCACTGTAGTTCAATATTTGCAGACACCACACTGTTCTTTAGCCAGAAGGCCGTCAGTTTCAAGTTTCCACATGAGTCAAGCACTGACCATTTTTTCCATCAATTTGCAGATACAGCTGGTCAAAGCTATCGGATGGCAATTTGATGGGTTC
Source organism: Conus betulinus (assembly GCA_016801955.1). Classification (NCBI taxonomy): domain Eukaryota; kingdom Metazoa; phylum Mollusca; class Gastropoda; order Neogastropoda; family Conidae; genus Conus; species Conus betulinus. The sequence continues at coordinate 120,448 of JADBJO010004687.1, forward strand.
GAAAGACCTTTTCCAGGTTTGGGTATAGGTATGATAAGGGCTTTCCGCCAGGATGGTGGAAAACACCCTATGGTCCAGATATGGCTGAAGACTTTCAGAATGGTCTGGAGACAGCTTTCTGGGAGATATTTCAAGAGCTGACAGTGGATCTCATCCAGACCAGGAGCAGAATCATTGCAGACTTGCAAAGCTGATTTCAGTTCATCAATCGAAAATGGCAGATTGTAGGCTTCAGTGTTGTCTGATGAGAAATTACTGGGAGATTTTTCTTTTCGAAGTTTGTTTTTCACAAAAGCAGGCGTATTATTTGTGGAGGAAGAGTTCTTTCAAAAGTTGAGGTCAGCATATTAGCTACAGCTTGTTTATTTGTGATCAGGGCTTCTGCAAGTTTCAGGTGATGGATAGAAAGATTTGTATTTTGGTGAGCCCTCGCATAAGGTATTGATGGCCTGCGACAGACAACACGTTGAGCCTTCTGGCATTGATTGTGAGTTTGTTGGCACTCAGCATTAAACCAGGGAGTTTTCGGCATCTGAGTTTGGTAGTAGTAGCCAGAATGATGTTCTTGGCACAGCTGATGATGATGTTGGTCAAGGTTTCAGCAGGGTCAAGACTTTGATGAACATTATCTTCCACGAATTCTTTGTTATGTTCAGAGCAAAAAAGATCCCAGCTGGCTTTCCTAAGTATAAGATGTTCTGGTAAAATGATATGTTCTGACGTTGTGTGTCTCTCAAGACTGTTGGAAAATGGTCACTTCCATGTAGATCATTATGAACACTCCAATCGAAGTCCAAGATCAGTGAGGGATCGCATACTGACAAATCGATGCAAGAAAGAGTGCCATTTGAAGAATGCAGATATGTTGGAGAGCCATCATTCAGACTGACAACACAGAGAAGACATCTCAGATAAAGACCTCGGGGAGAGGAGTCTACACTGCCCCAAAGAGGAGAGTGGCCATTCAGGTCCCCTAGAAGCAAGAAAGAGCATGGGAAGAAAGGTCATGGGAGTTCTTCCATGAGGCTAACCAGCTCATGTCGACTGACAGATGATGATGGAGGTATATACAGGGAACAAACTGTCATGGTTTTATGTAGGGAGATTCTGGCAGCTAAAGCTTGAAGAGAAGATTTAAGGTTGACTGGGCTGAATAACAGATTTGTGGATGAGTAACGAGACCCCACCCAAAACTCCAAAAGCTGTAGGCTGACCTGGTTTAGAAAGTACAAAAACCTGAAAGAGAAAAGGACTTTTCTTTGTCCATCTGCGTTTCCTGAAGAGCTACCACAGCTGGCTTTAAATCTCAGCAAAGAAGTTGAAGCTCCTCAAAATTGGAATGCAGACCTTGGATATTCCAATGGAGGATGGTTGTGTCCATCATAAAGGAGATATGGTGAAGGTAAATAAATCTTGTATCTCTTCATCATCATGTTCTTCTCATTCCATGTTGACATCTAGATCTGAAAGAACTGCAAATCTGTTGGGTTTTTTTTTTTTTTTTTTTTCTCAATCTGATAAAATATTTGACCTTTTCTTTTTAGATGGTGATTTTGCCTTTCCTCCAGAACCACCAGCTCCCTTGCTGACAGCTGTAGAGTGTCCTTCAGAGGATTTTGAGTGGGTGGCCTTGTCTGGAACATCAATTATCTCCACTTTTTGACGCCCTGTAGGGCCTGTAGGTCTTTTGCCCCCTGATGGCCTGGGGGCAGGAGTGGATTTTGAAGATGCTGCATGTTCTGGTGAAGACTGCCGAGACCCTTGGGGTTCATCACATAGAGAGTTTCCGTCTGAGGCTACCGACCTTGTTTCCGATTGTCTCTCTGCTGCAAGTGATGACACAACCGTCTGCACGCCAATGCTAACCATTGAAGGTTTCTTTACTGCAGCTGCAAACGAAACTCCAGCAGTTGGTTGGCTGTTCATGACAATCTTTTCTGCCTCGAAGAACGGGATTCTTTGTTCGGTCTTGACCCTCTGAATCTCTTTCACTCTTATCCATTTAGGGCAGGTCTTGGAAAATGATGGGTAGTTGCCTCTGCAATTGGCACAGAGTAGTGGACTGTTACACACACCCTGGTGCACTGGCTGGCAGCAGGTACCCCACACCTCTTGTTCTGTGCACCAATCCCTCACATGGCCAAACCTCTGGCACTTGAAACAGCGCAGAGGGGAAGGGATGTATAGCAACACTGGAACTCTCAAGTAGCCCACCTTCATCGACTCTGAAAGAGATGTGGAGCAAAAGGTCAAGAAGAGGGTGTCAGTTGGGATCCTGTCATGGCCCTTGCGCACAAGAACTCAATAGAGGTTGGTCACTCTTGCGTTCTGCCTTGATCTCTGCCTCCGATACTCCTCTTAGATCTATGCATCTGATTGCTCCCTTGCATGAGTTGAGTGTCTTGTGTGGAGATACTTTGATCGGTCTGTCAACCAAAGAAGTGGATTTCAGCAACATTTCTGGGTGAAGCTTGGAGGAGCACTCCACCAGAAGCGATCCATTCTTGAGTTTCTTTACACTTTTTGGTTTTCCACCGAGTCCATTGATTCCCTTTGCAATTGCAAAAGGACTCAAGCCTGACAGAGGTCTCTCCGCATCGACTCCTTCAACTATCAGCCAGCTAGGCCAGAAGCCTGAAACATTTCTTACCTCATGATCTGATGAATCACAGTCTGTTTTCAAATCTTGCTAGTGTCGTTTGTGATTTGGAGCCATGTTGAGTTAGTTTATATTCATTTCTCTTGATTTCCACTCACCATCGAGTCCCAACAAGGGGGATGCCCATTTCATACGGATATTAACTATATCAGGGCACCAGGACTTTGAAAGAAGTACACAACAACATTCCTTAGGATTTATAACACTGTCATGTGTTAGTGCTGATAAATAAATAGTAAGACCACTTTTTCAGTGTTTTGACTAATTTTATTTGGCACAGTGTTTGTGTATACTCAAAAATGGGGAGTTTGTATTATACTCCCTGTCTGGCTAGTATATTTACCATGTCAGACCATAGCATTCAACGGCAGTTAGTTAGCTCTGCCAGGCCGAATTTTTGTGGCTAATGCAGTGATAAGACAGTCATGTGACGCCCACCCTACTCCCCCGCCACAGGAAGAAAGACGGTGTCCGCTTCCTGTTCCTCCATTGAGGTCTGCACGCAAGGTAACCCCGAGAAGCTTGGTGCTAGAGGGGAAGGTAGGGGCGAGCATTAGAGTCTGACATGGCAAGTATACTAGCCAAACAGGGAGTATAATACAAACTCCCCATTTTGGCGTCATATACTGTACCATGTCAGACCATAAGAGAAATTTAAAGGAATTGGAGGAGGGCTGAGTGCCCTAATGGTTCTTGGGGTTATAGTGCGGAACTGATATAGCTGCATTAGCCGCCACAAAAGAGATCCCTTTAGGACCATTAGCCCTGGTCATGCGGATATCTCTTTAAATAAAAGTTTATGAAAGGATTTTCCAAACGCCAGTGGGCTGCCTCCAGTTGATGGCGCAAGGGGACAGAGTGCTGGAATGCTGCGGAAGTGGCCAGCGCTCTGACCTCATGAGCCCGGGGAGATAAGACGGGGAGATCCTTGTACGCCTGGGGGTAGGCAGATCTGACCGTCTAGGAAAGCCACCTAGAGACAGTGCCAGATGAGATGTCTTTATTATTAATGGGGTTGATAGAAATGAGGAGACGTCTCTGGGAGGAGCCCCTGGGGCGCGAGCGTTCCCAGTAGTATCTCACACACCTAGAAGGGCACAGGTCCATGTCCTCTCCCACTTCCCTTCTTCCCAAGATATCCGCCAGTGAGTGGATGACGGGGGAGGGAGAGGCTGTGCCCGATTCCTGATTCTTAGGTAAGAATTCGGGAAGAAACTTAAGAGAGACAGAGCCGTCCCTGTGGAAGGCAATGTCTTTGGGGTCCCCGCTGAGGGCATGGATTTTGCTGCGCCTTCTGGCCGAAGCCAGGGCAAGGAGAAATGTGGTCTTGAAAGAAAGAAGGTCAAGGGGAAGGGTGGTGCAGGCTTGAAAGGAGGTTTTCTGAGAGCGTCAAGGACAATGAAGAGGTCCCAAGGGGGATGCGCCTAGGGACTGGGACTCACGTAGAGCCCCCCCCCCTAGAGATCTCTCTGAGAAGAAGTCATTCTCAAAGGAGGGTCGCCGAGTTGGCGAATAGTGGTGCAGATGACTGGTCTGTAGCCCCGAATGGAGCTAGCAGAGAGCCGAAGCGAAGAGGATAGGCGAGATAGGTATGAGGGCGAGCCTGGGGTCTTTCCAGCCTCGCCTTCCTGATCACCTTGTGGAGGATCAGGAAGGGAGGGAAGGTGTATGCTATGAGGCCTGACCAGGAAAGGGAGAGAGCGTCGATTGCTTTTGGTAAAATTTTTATAATGATGTCAATTTCTGCTACACTAATTATCAACATAATCAAGTCATTTTGACAGAATATTGTAGACAAATGTATAACAACAAAACATGCCAAAAATCAGAGATCTGTCAAGAAATAAGTGAGCAGTAACCATTTTATTGAACCTACCCCAAAAAGCAAAATTTTACCTTGGCATACAGTTATTGAAATGTGCTATTATACTGTGGCAGTGAAGGGGTTAATTTGACTAGGAAAGTTGAGATTTTGGTCGAAAATAACTCCTACAAAATTTGGCCTCCTTTACAGCTGGAATGGGAGATTTCTCTATTTGGATTTCAGGATCAGCAAAGAACTGTTGAAATTTATGAAAGTGAATGCACTGGGTCTTAGTAGCACAAAAAGTAAAGCCATTTTCTTCTGCTACAGATGTCTTTTATCCACACAAAGCTGGAGCCTGCGCTGAACACTTGGGCACAAGCTTCCAGTTTCAGTCTGTGGGTCAAATTCCAATTGGTATTTCAAAAGAACGCACATTCTCAAGATGAACATTTTTTTCAGAATGATCAAATTATCACAGGCTATTCCAAAACCACATCAATGCATATTACTTTTCTTTCTGACAGTATTCTACCGAAACATTATCATGGGGATGGGTCACCTTAAGCACACTTCACTCTCTCATCTCTTCTTCAAGACTACCAAGCCATTCTCTTTTATCCCTCTTTCCAGTGCACAATGCAGTTCTGTCATACCTCTCCTCCTAGCCACTGGGTCTCTGCCCCTGACTTCAGTGGTGAGCGTTGTGGTGGACTGCCCATGGGGTGAGGGGGGGTGTTCATCACATGCTGAGGAGTGCTGAGTGAGTGCTGCGACATGACCGCCATGGACTGGTTTCCCCCCTCTGCCAGACTACACTCCACCTTGGATGGAGACTTCAATAAGCCTGCAAATCACAATCTTCATGGCAGTTCATTTCAATAAGCCTGCAAAATGTGTTCATTAATAGTAATTCAATCAAATATGCTGCAAAGCATTATCGTGATGTCATTTCACCTCAACAAACCTGCAAAACATTAGTCATGACAGTTCACTTCAATAAGCCTGCAAAAAACACTATGATCATGGCAGTTCACTTCAATAATCCTGCAAAAAACACTATGATCATGGCAGTTCACTTCAATAAGCCTGCAAAAAATTATGATCATGGCAGTTCACTTCAATAAGCCTGCAAAAAAATTAATGTCACAGAAGTGGCAGTTCAGCCTTCAAAATGATTGACGTGGCAGTGCTCAATGTTTGCTAATGTCATGGCAGGGAAAGGTAAGGTAAGGTAATGTTGCTTTTAGCCCAGCTGACCGCAAAGGGCCATATTAGGGCTGTCAACATGTTTAAGTCAACTCAAGTCATTATTTAATCTGTGTAAAAAAAAAAAAAAAAAAAAAAAAAAAAAAAAATCATCATTCACACAACCCTTTAAAACACACCTTCTAAAAACACACCAGAACCTTCCTTAAAAATCTTTCTTCCATAAAATCTTAGATCAGATGAAAATGTTAATCTCTCTCAGAAATTCAAATATCACATCAGGCATGACATCTCTGAACAAGGTTTTCATGGAGTCTGCTGTAAAGTGTTAATGTCTAAAGTCATACAAATCCCAACACTCTAAAAGAACATGTTTCACTGTGAGTGGTACATGACATGTCTCCACGGAGCTTCTTCACCTTTTAAAAGATAAGAATGGGGTGAGTAAAACGAAACGGCATGAGACTGCAGGGGTGGGAACAGAAAATCACAGCTATACTGAAAAGGCCGGGGGGTCCAGGGGGCCGCCTTAGGCCCCCGGTGGGGTGCAGGGGCAACACCCTGCTGGGGGGTCTGGCAATGCCCCCCAGATGCTAAAGAAAATTTGTCTTGCCAAGACACTTTTGTGGTCTCTCCTTGAATACTTCTTCTGTGCAAGCAGGTCGATACTCTTGCGGAACTTCCTGTATAGACAGAGGGTATTAATCCCATCTGCTCTCAACAAAGGGAGTGGAGTTTTGTGTGTGTGTGTGTGTGTGTGTGTGTGTGTGTGTTCCCTTTTTTCTTAAATTCTTTCATGTGTGTACTATGGGGCATATGTGTGTGTGTGTGTGTGTGTGTGTGTGTGTGTGTGTGTGTGTGTGTGTGTGTGTGTTTGTTTGCTTCTCTTTTTCTTTCTTTCATGTGTGTGCCAGCGGGGTGTAAGCAGTTTGTTATGTGTATGTATGTGAGTGTGTGTGTGTGTGTGTGTGTGTGTGTGTGTGTGTGTGTGTGTGTGTGTGTGTGTGTGTGTGGTTTCTTTTCTGCATAACCTAATTCGTCATATCACTAATTATTCCTCTGAATGTTGTTTCAGAAGTGCTGGTGAACAAGGATGATTTTCAACCTGTGGACTTCTTCCAGCTCTTTGTCTGCTGTGGGGTATGTTGGTTTATTGCTGTGTTTTTTTTTTTTTTTTTTCATTTTTCTGTTGGATAATACATACTTTCTGGTCTTTATTTTGTAAGTGGAGTATTTTTCCTTCTTTGTTCAGAGTTTGATTGCATGCTTTCTTCTTTTTTTATGTTGGCACTAAAGATAGCATTCAATTTTTTTTTTTTTTTGCATTTTTTTTCTATTTGAAATTACCAAAAAAATTTGAATTGTTGTTTGTCTAACCATTACTAACATTCTATAATTTAACAAAAGTACAGTTTATTTTTCCTCCATTTCCAAAAAAACAGCATGAGAATTGGTTGCTTAGTTCCAGAGATATCTGCATTTCACACATGCTGGTATAAAATAAGAGATTTTCTGAAAAATGGCTGGCGATGGGGATTTAGGCTGGTGGCTATGGGGCATCCAAAAAATGAAAGTCAATGGTTAGAGTGGATGAACCTGGAAGCAATAAATCGCTTAACCCCAACTGAACAAATCTTGAGAAGAAAATCAGTGGGTGCAATGAGTGGACTTAAAAAAGTCTATCAGCTAAAGCAGCAAGGTGAGTATGGAACTGGAAATTGGTGGCTGCAGTCCTTGGCTGCATTTGAAACGATGTACACTGTATCTCCATGTACATCAAGGAGATGCTGATGTTTCTTGATGAATGAGCATCTCCACCCCACTTTCCCTTCCACGCATCACACTAAAGTTGTCATCAGGCAGCAAAAATGTTCTGCATTGGAATGCATTTGGCTGGGTCTGGTTTAGGCGCTGTCTTGTAATCTTCCGGTGCTTCGTTTCTGTCTAGCAAGGACTGCAAGCCAGCAAAAATATTCTGAGCAGTGGCGACATTTTCGTGGAAACTGCCGAGCAGTTGTGTGATGACTTACTTTGCCTCTTGCCTTGTCGAAGTAGCTGGCCATTACATTCACTATTTTGTTGTTGGCATTGTTCATGGCCTTGTCGACGTTCAGTGAAAAATGCCTTGTACGCAGTTTGTAAAATAGATCTTCCCTAAAGGCTGCTGCAACTCTATGTGCACGTTTGTCTGCAGAGGAATTCTTAGTTGAAGACAAGGGCAATAACCCCTGACTGCCTATCAGTCGCAGAAGGGGAAGGGATGGAACAGTCACAGGAAGGGAAGGGATGGAACAACCACAGTTTGTTTAAACAGTGCACTTCTGCTGACAGCTGCCAGTTTTCCTCGCGCTAACCTCACACAAACTTTCCTCCCCTACGCGTAATGTGATGCTAGCTGTCTGGCTGATAGTGTGTTGAAAATAGGATGCTGTGTTTCTTCATTAATACTTTGCGCCAGAATTCAACAAACTGTGGTCGATTGATGTCACTGTATTGTGGGGTCTCTGACTGACAGAATAATACCAAACATGAATGGGTCTTCTTTCATACGCAATGATGGCAAGCACCACAAAGATCTGTCAACAAAACACGATTGAAACAGACTAACGAACACACACAAAGTGAAATGAGATCGCAACGCAGTGGAGAGCACACAAAGTGAAATGAGATCGCAACGCAGTGGAGAGCATGCATTCCTGAAGCTATCACGCTCAACCTGGTGTTAATTGGACATGCCTATCTTTCCTTTACAACTGACAGAAAATTAGTCGCGGGACTCCTACCTGACAGCCGGTGCTGGGCCTGAATAAACAGTGTCAGTTCTGGTCAGCTTCACGGGGAACACAGCGGCGGTTTCCCTACCACGGCCTAGGAATGTTTTGCTTGTTTATCTGTGTGCTCTACGTGCTTGTGAAGCATGCCAAAACTGATTCTATCACAGCCACACCATGTTTTTATTAAAGCAAGATTTTAGCATGCCACACATGCAGATGTCAGTTAGTTATAAACAATGAAATGCTTCCTACCTGACCTTGATCTTTCGCCTGTTCGAATAATTTCAAACTGATGTCACATATAAACACACCAATGCAAAATGTTGTCTGATTTTCATCTTCATGTTAAGCCTACTCATGACTGGAGAGAGAGCGAGAGCGTACACACACACACACACACACACACACACACACACACTGACAGAAACCCACACACCAACATCAGCGGTATATATAAACAGATGGATCACACACACACACACACACACACACACACATTGAAATATATTTCCACCCCACACCTACTTTAATTGGAATGACACACTGACACACACAGACACCCGCGAGTGCACATGTGCGCAAGCACATCCACAAAAATATGACAACAAAAACAGCATCTCTCTCTCTCTCTCTCAATTGTAACTGGCTTAATCAATTAATTGGTTTTAAATGAGAATGGTAAAAAGATTTAAATGGGAATGCTTGTCACCTCTTACGCATTCGGGATTTTATTGGATTTGAAATGTTCCAATTGAGAGAAGAAGTATGTCTGGTTTTTCGGGGTGTGACACAGGCCATGTGTTTTTTCCATTATCACATGCAGTTCTGCATCCTGTGTTCTCTGTGACCATGCCTGTCTTCTCAGTAGTTGACGAGTGCGTGTGTCTGCCCCCCCCCCCCCCCCAAATGTAATGCCAGGCCGAAAAGATGAGATCAGGTGAACGGAATGCAGTGACTTTCCAGAATGCTCGATGTACACTGACCCAAAGAAAGATCTGGATCGAAAGTTGTCCAGATTTCTGACATTCTCTCTATGTCACGAGCAGCATTTTCTTGTGTAGTATAACATTGAGAATGTGCTGACATGTGTCTCGTTTTTCTCAGTTTATGGTAGCATTTTATGCAGATACACTTGGACTGTTTGCCTTCCTCATCACCAGAAATATCTAGACTGAAATACTGCAACAAATCATTGGAGGAGTTGACACAAAGTCTAGCGTTTAATCCTTTATCTTGTACCTTTCTGAGCACACGACAGCTGCACACATGGCACAACAAATCTACACGTCTTTTGTGTTCACTGAAGTTGTATTCAAACACCGCCATTGTTGGTGCTACAAACACTCAGGTGTACGCACATACAAAAGATCAGAATGAAGTTGGCCTACACATAAGCAATAAGACTAGCCAATGCAGGATCAATCACACACACACGCGCGCGCGCTCATTCACACGCACGCACGCACGCACGCGCACACACGTACACACACACACACACGTTATAATACACACACACACACACAGACACACACACAGCAAGAGAGAGAGAGAGTAATCGCCTGGTAGATGTGTCTCCTCTCGAGCAGTAGCACCACACACGTACACGGCTTGCTGATATACGTATACACGTGCTGGATCCTGGCCAACTTATGAAAACGAACAACTTCTCAATGAAAAAAAAACCCTCAAGAACACGGGATGAACCGAAGTTATACCAAACGGTACAAATTAGAATCACAACACACAAAAACACACACAGTTATTATATCCAGTTATGGAGTCTGGAAGAATGATAATAATCCGTAAAGCACAACAAGACCAGCACAGCATGAGAACACACGTGCTCCCTAGGGCCCTACACACGCGCGCTGCCAGTTTGTCAGTGCTCAGCGGTGAGTCACGCTTCCTCTGTTTATCGCCTGCCGGGCAGGCTGGAACTAAAGAGCATGATTTTCATCTCGGGTGGACAGCTGTGTGTGTCATGGTGTATGTTGCAGTTTTCCTGCACATGGAAAGCTGTTCCAGGTTTTGAGCATCTTTGGCAAATTTTTGACTGAAGGAGATAAAATCAGGCGCCAGTGACAGAGGCAAGCAGTGTTCCACTAAAAATGCACAAGTCAGCAGCAGGAAGAGTTGATGTATGTTTCAGCAGATTCAATCTCTCCACATGTTTCATCTCCTGGGAATGCACTTCGATCGACTTTTCTTCATTTGAGTTGTATACAAGTTTCTGACTGCACAGTATATACTAAGCAGCACCTACTTCATTTTTGTTTTCTGCAGCCATTTTCGGAACAGACAATTCAATTCGTCCATCTCATCCATCCATTCGTTTTTCCACTTGTTTTTCTTCAGGTCATATTCGATCCTCCTTGCCTTTGCATCATCGTCATCAGCTCCGTTTTTTCACAAATATACAGCACAATATGGTCTTCACGCATTGAAAACAAGATGGCAGATTTCAAACATGAGTGGCGCGAAAACCTGAATCGGAACACAGAATGTGCAAACGGAAAAAAAAAAAAAAAAAAAAAAAAAGGAAAAATTTGCTATACAAAGGGTCTCCCACCCCTGAGACTGTTTCTTCTTTACGGCCGCCTCCAGAACATGGTAAAAACTCTTTCAGGTTTGAACAGATTTCAAATAGTTTGTTATCCGAATGCAAAATTCCATTCCTCTTGCCGGAGGTCTTTGATGTAAGCCTGGGCTCTGGGTTTCAAATCAGTAATGCGGATACACAACTCTCCTACAATATCATTATTAGACACAAATACTGGGAATGTTACTAATAATTAGCCCGGTCGCGCTGGAATTTCTTTCTTTACACCAGTTTTATCCTTAATCACGAATGGATTTTTCTCATTTGGTTGAACCAACAACCCATGCAGCTAAAGTCCCTGTATGAGAAACTTGGTTCTGGCTTCAATGATGATGGAGTACAGCCTCTACAAACCTCCGATTCGCCAAGCCCCTTCAATCGTCTCAAAGCCACAGCACTTTTCTGCTGCAGTACAAATTTCAGTCACAAAGTGTTCTGTGTCCTCCATGGAGGGTAAGGCAAGGTAAGGTAATGTTGCTTATAGCCCAAACGACTACAAAGGACCATATCAGGGCTGTCACCATATTGAAGCCAACTCACAAGTCATTCAATCGCACAACCCTTTAAAATACACCTTCTACAAACACACTCGAAATTTTGTTAAAAGTACTTCTCCTGTAAAATCTCAGATCAGATGAAAAACGTTTTTATCTTTCAGATATTCAAAGATCACATATGGTGGGAAGAGCAACAAAAGCTTGGTGACCATCTTGTGCTTGCTGCCTTCCACTCTATGCACCCCTCTGCTCAAGCTGGCAATTTCCCTTGCAAGAAACCTAAATGTAAAACCTGTACTTTTATTAACCCTGCAACAACTATCCAAGGCAAATCAGATCATAAGTTTCAGGTGAAATCCCATTTCACATGCCAAACTCGAAATGTTGTCCATGTCCTGACCTGTACCTTGTGTGCCATGATGTATGTAGGAGAAACATACAGATCATTTCAATGATCGCTTCAAAGAACACAGGGACAACATCCTGACAGGAAAAGATACACCAGTGGCAAACCACTTTACTTCTGAACACCATAACCTGTCGCACATCAGAGTGGCAGCGCTTTGGCGCAATGGACAAAAAGAGGGCCAATACCGCAAATTCATGGAAAGCCAGCTAATACAACGCCTTGGCACTTTTGAGTCTTTATGGACTCAATGTCAGGAAATAAACTTGCTTATCTCAAGCTGCAACCCCCCCCCCCCCTCCTGCTGCCCCCCCCCCCCCCCCCCCCAATGTTCTATACCATGTTTTCCTTACCACCACCCCTCCCCTTTCTCTGTAAACCACCACCCAGATGGTCTTCTCCCTCCCACCCTTTCCCCCCACCCCCTCTTTGCCCCACCCCCTTTTGTTGACCATATTAACACAGTTCACTCCCCCCCCCCCCCCCCCCAACCTTTTTGGCTGAACTGTGATCACAAGAAACCTGCCAGCTTCCCCTACAACCTAACTTCACTTCATGACCAAGTGCTTACAGCACCAGTGCTTGAAGGGTTCTCTGAAAGGTACCTTTTTTCTTTACCTTTATATTTTCAAGTTTGGGGGAAGATGGTTTTCATGGGAGTCTGCAGTAAAATGGTAATGTCTCACATCATGCAAGTCCCAACACTCTAAAAGAGTTGCTGCTTCATTTCTAGCATGTTGGTCTTTTTCCATGAAGCAAACCTAGAGTATTTTTTATTTGCTGTGGCCTTGCCTATGTCTGCTGGATTGTTTGTTGTGCATGTCTGTCTGATCTGTGACAAAGTTTTGCACTAAATCATCTGTGATAAAAGGGACAAAAAAATATATATATTGAAATTTGTGAACATTAGACTGCTCTATATGCGTGCGTGTGTGTGTGTGTGTGTGTGTGTGTGTGTGTGTGTGTTTATACGAAAAGAGAGAGAGTGAGTGTGAAAGAGAAAATGTATATACATGTGTGTGTGTGTGTGTGTGTGTGTGTGTGTGTGTGTGTGCATTACCCGCCTTTTGAAATCTGGCACACCTAGCTGCATTTCTATTTCCCCACCAGAGAAGCATGTTAGTACCATAACAGTGTTGTTTTTATTGTTTTTGTTTTTTTTTTTTGGATTTTCCTCTCAGTCAAGTTCCTGTATGTTCCTGCATTGGACTTTGTGAAAATTAGACTGCTGTCAGTCCCTTTTTTACTTGAAGAAAACACATTCAGAGACTGTTTTCAGTGTGTATTACTTACTGTGGCCATTATTTCAAATGCAAATTTTACAGTTTCATGAAGAAACTACCCAGTTCCAGTGTGTCCCTGCATAGGACTATGTGAAGTAAGGACTGTGCTGATTTCTTATTTCTATGACCAACTTTCAGACTCTTTGTGGTGTAATATACTGTTTTCCTGAAGAAGGTGGATGTTATGGTTCTTCCAAAAAATGCAACATTTTCATATGAAGCAAGAGTACAGTAAGCTATTTTATTATGTTTATGTTATTCTAACATTGTTTTTGTTCAACCGACACATTTTTGTGCACAAGTCACTTACAACGCTGCTATATAGCAACAAGCAATAATGACAACTAAAACAGAAAATATGTTCTGTGCTTTCAAATATTTTAATTTAAAAAATTCTACTGGTCCCAATCTCACAGAAAATACAATAAAACAAATTTTGCTGTATTGTCCATTTATATTCCTTTCAGAATATATATATATATTTTATGTATGTTAATTCACATTTCAGCCCACAATATTTTTTCTTTTTAGCAACCACCCAATATTCCCTAAAATTTCATTGACAAGTGACTTCTGGTCTTCGCTAAATTCCATGGCAGGCTAAGGGTTAAAATGAAGGATCACTAACAGTCGCTTATCTCCTCAAAAATTGGGAGCAAAATAAAAGGGGAATGGAAACAGTATATGGAATCACCATGAACAAACTTCCGTATGACATGCTCGCAAACAGTGCCCACTAGGAAAGGCTAAGCTATTATTCCAATATAAAAGGAATACCATGAAACCATTGAACGGGAACTGCTCATGAAAAAATCAAAACATTAAACAACAGCTAATAAGATCAGCTCAGGCTACAGCAGTGACCAACTAGACTGTGATGTCCAGCTTGGTAGGATTATGGAATTGATCACCATGGAAAATACCAGCCAGGGAAAATGTATAAGCTGACATGAAATTTTGAAACAAGTGACATGTACTGCTGGCCATGCATTATTGACTGCGGTCCAAGCAAGCGGAAAACCCAGAATTCGTAAACATTACAATGAACAAAACATTCATAAAACTTGCACAAGACATTCCACATCCTCCTTAAAAAGTTTGAGACATGTCCTCCTGCAGTCACATACCTCGGAAACAGACCATTTGAGTGTGCCCAATCCTCCCTGTTTGTACAACCTGGGGGTCGCCTTTTTGCACCACTGACACACACACACACCCCCCCAACCCTTTTTTGTGTTACACTTTCCTGGCAACTTTCCAAGCCAGTGCCAAGCCGAAGTGGCAAACTCATCCAAGGCCTAATTTTCTAGCACTAGAAGCAGGCTCTGGAAGAACAAGGAAGAGCAGAACTACAAAACAACTTGGCAGATGCCATGACATTTCATGACAACAGCAATGAAACTCTTGTCACTTGGCAAAGATGAAGCGCTCTCCTCATGAAAGGTAAAGGCTGAATAGAAACGACCACTTGTGAGAATCCATAGCGAGACCAAACTCAATAAGACTAAGACGAGAGGTGTGTTTCCTTGCCAAGAAAAAGGAGAAAACTGATTTCAATTATTCAGGGCCAAATGTTGTGAACTCATCAACTCACTCACTACCAACGTCCGCATATATGGACATCGTATGACGAAGCATTCACTACCATTGTCCACATATGCAGATTTGGATTCTGAAAATTCGCACTGTCTGAGTGATGTATCGGGTACGAAACTCAAGAAGGGAGACGATTCCTTAGTTATCCCCTACCAACTTTCCATTCACTTGCGCTACGTGTGTGGCGTGGCTCGCTCACGAGCTGACAACAACAAAGGGTACCGTCGGTCAGCTCAGCTCCGTGATTGAAAAGATGGCGTCACGATGAAGCCTTTGACACAGTAAGGCTGGTGAATTGTTAGTTAGCATTGAAGACACACTGGAGATGATCAAGACTGAAGGACAGATGTCAAAGAAGACATCAGCAATTTTTCTGATGAGGATTTTGACCCCTACAGTGGGGAGACAGACGTGGATTCCACCACTGAAGTGGGCGTTGATAGCGGCAAAGAAGCAGACCAAAAAAAAACTGTGCCAGCACATGGGCTTCAACACACAAGTGTTTCATTTGGATACTGACGCTGAAATGGGGGAAGAAGTCGACGACGATTGGGGGCCGTTTTCACTGGCGATTGGACTATAATGTTATCTTTTTTCCTCTCCATCATCCGTTCACAGGCACACCAGGTTTATTGAACGACTGGCTAGTCAACACTCAGCCTTTGCAGTTCTTTGAGTTGTCCATGCATTCCACAGAGGTGGCTAAAGAGAAATTATTACTACATAAATTGTGCTGTGTGTAAATGTGTCATGTATGTTTTACACAGTGAGTGAGTGCATATTTTTGCAGTGATCCATTCATGTATCAGTAGACTAGGGGGGGGGGGGGGGGGGGGGGGGCGAGGGGGGCATGGTGGAGAGGGGAGAAGGGGGGGGAGGGATAAACAAATTGAGTTAATGATTATATGTACTGAGTATTTGTGCATTACTCTGTGTGTGTGTGTGTGTGTGTGTGTGTGTGTGAAAGAGTGTGTGTGTGTTGTTCTTCAGTTTAACGTCTTCCCACTAAAAGTGATATCAGACGATGTGCGTGTGTGTGAATGTGCGCGCAAGCATGTGTGTGTGTGTGTGCGTGCGTGCGTGCGTGCGTGCGTGCGTGCATGTGTCTCTGTCTGTGTGAACATGTGCATGCCTGTATGATTCAATTACAAGAACAAATAAAGCAAACCCCCCCCCCCCCTGCACCTCAGAAAACATTATTTAAAGTGAAAAAAAAAAATCCAATTACACAATATGTAAAAACTATAGGGAACGCGTCCAATGGACCACTTTGTCAGTTCTTGAGCACTGTCAATCATATTTGGATAGGTAATACGATGCAGGTCGATTAATGTGTAGAAGACGAACTGTTAACCACTCAAAAAAATGTTAAACAAATTTAAAGATATATACCAACTGAAAGAGTGTGTGTGTGTGTGTGTGTGTGTGTGTGTGTGTGTGTTTGAGAGAGAACAGCTACACATGTTCATGTTTTGTAACTGTGTGCATGGGTATGTTTGTGTTTTCAGGCATATTTTTACTGATATTTATTGTGCAAAAACCAGCAGAAGCACAGGACTACATGGCATGAGTAGACATGAGTGATCAGCTCATGGCCTACATGCCCCTGAATAGGAAGACTATGAAGTGGTGGAAGAAGCTGTTTTTCATCTTCTGACCTTGACTCTTATTCAGGGGTCTATTCTCTACAACAAGAGCATCTTGCAGTACGTGGTTTGCCATTGTATGTGAAGCTGTGCCCAGGATACAATGTCACTTGTCACCAGTGTTTTTGTGCCCAGTGAACTTTTTTTTTTGTTGTTGTTTTTCATTCAGCAAAGACACATTTCTTTTGTATTTTCACATCTCATCATCACCTGCTTTTTTTCATTCTATATTATATTTTCTGTGTCTTGAGCGACCCCAGTTGTTAGAATGTGATGTAGAACATTTCTGAGCTACTAAGGAACACTCAGTGTATGTATTGTATGTATGTATGTATGTATCTATCTATCTATCTATCTATCTATCTATCTATCTATCTATATATATATATATATATATATATATATATATGTATCTTTATATATATATATATATATATATATTTTTTTTTTTTTTTTTTTTTTTTTTTTTTTTTTTTTGCTGTCATAACTTCTGCACCACCTCTGAGGCAGTGCACCCATGCCACATTCTGACACCCCATCCACAGCCACAGCCTGGCTGGTCCCGCCGCAGCCCTGGCACCGGCAATCCACAGGAAGCAGTCAATGTCAACTCGTCAAGAGGCAACCCACCGGAGGAAGACACTGCACTGCTGCCGAGTCACTTTGGTGGTGTTCAGTGGCGCCTGTTCTGATCTAACATACGCAGGACACCCTACCTACTAAGCCCCTACTGACGACAATAATTGCTTAGACCCGGAGCCGGCGTGAGTGAGCTCTCCCTCCGGAGGGCGCCACCACATCCGTAACCAACGACAACCCCCATGGACTCGCCGATACTGGTGATACCGACGGAACCAAACCCAGGCCACAGACGTGGAGAGGACATCGAAATTGAGGTCACCATGAGAGCAGGGCATGAAGGGCTACAGAATCTGAGACATTTTTTTTAATGCTGATTGATGACAATGAGGATGATTAAGATGATGCTATGGATTTCCATTTTGTCTGAGACTACATGACAGGGCTGTACTCTACACTTCCTTTCATAATATATATCCCGTCATCAACCAGGCCCGAGAGATACAGGCACCTGCAGTGTTGGTCAGGAAATTTGAGCAACACTCTCAGAAACGCATCCATTAAGTGGATGAAACTCGACTGTGTGGTCCCAGTCTTCCCAACTGAGTCTGCAGCAAACTCAACTCTGGGAAGGAGCTGGTCGGGGCAGAAAAAACCCACATGATTCTGATGGGATTCGAACCCACAACCTCCCAGCCGGAAGTCAGCAACGCTAACCACTTCGCCACGGCGGCTGGTTAGTGTACATATTTCCAATAGGTGCAAAAGTGCTAAAAATATGGAAAGTTTCGAGACAATTTTCACCACCAAGACGGTTAGTAAGTTACTTTATTTTTTGTTCACATATAGACTAATATGCATTGTATTCACTCACCAAATTTCAAGCGTCTGTCTTTCCATCTAGAATTGTGAGAATTTTTTTCCTCCTACCCTATACAAACCCCGGGTATTCAGGGATTAGCAAGGGGAAAAACTCCTGGCATGGAGTGAATTAAGGGAAATTACTCCTGTGAGCTGATGTATGGCGTTTGTCAGGGTTTCACCGACATTGCTGCTTGAGCCCGTGCATGTTGTGGATTGGTCCTGTTTGAACTTCTACATGTGCAGACTGATTATGTCCTATGTCACTTCATCAGAAACACTTTTCCCGAATGTGTGTGCTAGTGTGAGCCACGAACATTTTCCACGAACATTTTCCACTCATATCGCATGCGTGTGTGTGCATCAGCTGATATCTGTGCGACAGCACGGCTTGGGGGAGGGTAGGGATATATCTTGACCTCTTTAATGTTTTCCGTGAAAGTGGGGAAATTGGTTCATGCATCAGTCTATGAATTGTCCTATCATAGTTAGCCTTACACTGAATTATCCAATCATAGCCAAGTTTACAGTTATACAGGCTGGGGGTTAGATGAACAGTCACTCAGTGTTATTTTGCAGCTGTTTCAGAGTGGAAGTCTCTGATGGTGTGTGTGCTGTTTTTCTATGTTCGAAAGTCCCAGGGAATCCTTTTAGGAACCTTGTGTTCAGGGTTCTGACTTAGGGATTTGCGGAGCTGCCTCCAGTCTGGAGGGGACTGATTCTTTGTTTCTGTGTTGTATTCTTCTCGCTGTTGGAGGTACAGTAGAAGGACTGTCGTTACTGTGACGTGTGAAACTGCAAGTAGCCTAAGTTTTGCTGGAGCTGCACTAAAGAGGTGGAGGAACTCGTGCCTGTAAAATTTATTTGGGACCAGCTGGTGAACGCGCTGCTCTTGTTGGACTGTAACCCGTGTTCCTGAAACCCTGGTGGGGTGAAGACTTGGTTGCTGTGGTTGTGTGCTGTGGACTTGCTAGTCTGGCAATGGCCTTGGTGGCGCTAGACAACCCATCTCGGAGCTGGGCCGGACACGTGTTGGTTCAAAATGTCTCCCTGGACTCCTGCCTTAGCTGTTGACCGGATCCCTGTACGAGAAGTGGCACAGCATGGCTACTGTTCCTCTTGCTGTGACAGTTCCAAGCAGTACATGTGAATGTCGACAACAGGGGCTGTTCTGAGGTAACAGCGTTGGACATTATTTCCAGGATCAAGAGAGTGAGCCATCGTTCATCGATCAAGGAGCGGACTACCCAGTGTGTGACAGACACCAGCAGAAGATCCTTAGTGACTTTAAATTTATTTAGTTAACCCCTTCGCTGCTATCATATTTTTTTAAGTCACATGCTAAGAAATTTTTTAGAAAAACACAAAAATCACACCTATGATTTTCATTTGCTTATAATTCAGAAGATATTGAAGATAACCACATAAAAGTATATATCAAATGAAAGGAAATTGAATGAAGAATCTGTTTGTAACAATACATAATGGAATGATATGCTAGAATGACACATGAACTCCTTGAAATGCAATATAAAAAAAATGAAAAAATCAATCATGATGTTATTAGGTGATGCTGGAGCTCACAGCAGTTCATAGCACATTTTGTATTGAAGATTTACAGTGTACAATGATCCAGGAAGCAGTGTCCAGCCACAACATAGCACAGTCTAGCCACACAAAGAATGAAAGGCATTTATCTCCCAGTTTTCGTCGCCTGTAGAATTCAGAAAAAAAACTAAAAAATCATGCCTATGATTTTCATTTGCTTATAGTTCAGACGATATTGAAGATAGCTACATAAAAAGTTATATCAAATGAAAGGAAAATGAATGAAAAAATCTGATTATAACAAAATATAATGAAATGGTATGCCAGAATGTCACATGAACTCCTTGAAACGCATATCAAAAGAAATGAAGATGTCAATCATGATATAATCAGATGATGCTGACCTCACAGCAGTTTACAGCACACTTTGTGTTGGAGTTATACAGTGTACAAAGACCCAGGAAGCAGTGTCCAGCCACACCATAGCACAGCCTAGCCACACAAAGACAAAAGGTGTGTATCTCCCAGTTTCTATCGCCAATATAGAAACGCTGAGTGTGACAGTTCTGGAAGCAGTCTTCCAAACACAATCCTGGTTTGCTAGGGCAGTCTGGGCAGTAATACCTGGTGTCTTTTCCTCTGCCCTTTCTTCCAGCAGACACAGCACCTCCTTGATGGCCGCGCTTTATTTTGGGTAGGGGGCAGCACACTGATGAAGTGTCGAGCACACAACCTTACAGCATGGTCGTCCTCAGCATTAGCTGGATCTTTGTTGCCAAAAATCATCTCATTGATGACTTCTTTCTGGAAGTCAAGTAAGGAGCTGCTGTTTCCATCCTTCCTGAACAAAATGTGTGCATTCAGCATGGCAATTGTGTTGCTATGTACTCTTCTGCGTACTTGTTAGTCTGAATCATGAAATGTTGGATCAGGTCTCTGCTGTATAAACTGAAATAATCAGCAGCAGTAAAGTTGGTGGTGTCCACCTGAATCCCTTCATCAGCAGTAAAATCAGGGATGTCAGGTTCAAAATTGTCGGGCACAATCCAGACGCGCTGATCCTGGCGCCCACCCTGTCGATGACCAGGCTGCCGTCCTCTACTTGAGCACCACAACCTCTTCCTCTCCGTCCTCTTCCTCTTGCTCCCCTTCCTCTTCCAGCAGGTCCAGCAACAGCAGGTCCAGCACCAGCAGGTCCAGCAAGGCCCAGCACCAGGAGGTCCAGGCTGAACATCATCTCCATGCTGCATCAGCCTAGCTCTAACACATTGAAAGCAAGAGTTCAATTTTCCACAGAAATATTTCATGAAAATAAAAAAAAACCACACACACACACACACACACACACACACACATACAAATATACACACACACACACACACACACACACACACACACACACACACAATTGTAAACAAGCCACGCCCCCTTCTGTAAGTCCAGCAAAACTCAAAAAAACAGCTCATAAAATCACTTCAAAATGATAACAAACTTTTGTATCTCTACTCTTGCTTTCACTAGTTTCAGTTTATGAAAATATTCACAAACACATACACACTATAAGCAAACAAACATACACAAACTGAAATTGGGTCATTAGCATGCCACGCCCCCTTTCATTTTCATCAAGCAAACACTGCAAAAACAATCCATGAGTTATGCTTTTGAACTAGTCACTTCACTGCAACATTGTTTAGATCAGTATTATTTATCACTGTGTGCTCTCAGTTTTCTAGAAAAAGTATCATCACACACACACACACACACACACACACACACACACACACACACACACACACACACTTACACACACCCCACATTTGCCCCTACTCCCACCCTGCCCCTCACACGAACACACACAGGCCGTAGGGAAGAGTTGGGCACACATCGATAAGAAACACTTGTAAACCACAAGCAAATCAAACACACACGCAGCGTGAGTGAGAGCGAGCGAGCGAGCACTGACACTGGCACATGAGCCCAACGCCTTGAAAGTCGGTCAAGCACACTGGTCATTGATGACTGGCTCGCTCGCTGACGCAGCCCCGGCCAACGGTACAGACGTACAATACACACACTCGGTTGATCTATTCATAATTATACTGAGAAGAAGAAAAGCAACACCATTATGTTATGAAATAGAATGAATCTCTCAAATGCACTCACCTGCGTCTTGAATTATTGGATCTCTGCCATGCTCTGACTCAGACAACGAGTCATTCAACAAAGCTTCTTCCACTTCCAGATCATACTCTGGGTCGTTAGCATCAACTTCACAAAGTTCGATGCCAGCTGGCTCAACATCTTCGTCTCCACTTTCTTCATCCCGGTAAATTTCGTCAATAACCTTTACAACTGTTGAGCTTCGTTGTGGGGCAGCCACGGCTTCGAAAAGTGAAAAGTACGGCTTCACAGTACCTTGCTGATCGATCGTCATAAATTGAACCAATTATCTTGAACAAATGGTACACCAAAAGCAAAGAGTGGTCAAGGGAGTTTATCAAATCATAAATAGAGGATTTTTCGGCAATGCTGGACGAAACAGAATGAGTGTTGAATCATGACGAACAGCGTTCGTCAACTATGCATTGCAGACGGCACTTTTCATGATGAACGCCGTACGTCTTATCATTGCACAGTTGGTTTAGTGTTGGTTAATTAGTTCACTGCTTGTGTGCGTCGCAAGCTGCATGGGTTTTCAAGATAATTTGTCTTTTGCGTGGTGGCAAAAGACATTTAGATAAACATTTTTTACATGTTGGATAACTTGGTTGGGCCATTCAGTGCAAGCGTTTCATAGCAACCCAGTTATTGGATTATCAATTGGTCATGCGTACTTTAAGCGCCTGGTTGGAATGTAATCTGGTTCAGTTAATCTTAAATGTATGTGTTACAGAATTGTAAGTTCGGGGCATTCTTTCTATAATAGTGACTGGTCTGTCATTGTGTCAGAGTTCATTCCCTGGTTGCTGGCTTGTGTATGAGCCTGTAAATGAATTTGTTGAATAGATCTCGGGTTTACAGTGTCCTGTTGGGCCAATAGCCAAGGTGTTATCGGCCGTGTGGGTTGCATTGCATAGTAGCTATGCATCACACCAGGCTGGGCACATTGGGATTTGACCCGAACTAAGTTTAGTCATAATTAATTTCACAACCTTCTGTTAGTTTTGTTGTGCAGGAGGGTGTGACTAGAAATCTGTGTGCAAATTGTGTCGAGGGGTAGAATGTTTGAGAGAGAGTGAACGTTTGGGTAGTGAGCTGAATATTCAATGTTATGGACCCCCCGGTGTCGTGGTTTGAATGAAATTATATGTGTGTGAACTGGTCATCTGTTTCTGTACTGCTTATTTGAGTTGGGGCGTTTGGTATTGTAGGTCTGTAAGTCTGTCTATCCCTCCCTAGCTGGTTCAGGTCTTAGCGTGCCTGACAGCATTGTTCCACGCCAAGTGGGGATATGAAATTTGCTTGCGCAGTTATAGACAAAACTGATTTTTTAAGTAGAAGTGAAGTTTCACCCATAAATAAATGTTGATGATTTCTTTTTGGACCTAGTTCGCACAGTGGGCCTCATGTGTTTGTCTTGATGCAGAACTCTTTCAAAACAATCAGGAACAGCCGAGGGAAGATCAGATGGCAGAAGAGCAGACAAATTAATCATTTCTAGCCATAATAGAGTGAACAAAATCAATCAAAGTAAAATGACATAAACAATGTCACATACCTGAAAACCCTGAATTTCCATCAACAACCATATCCAGAAACTTGTCACCCCCATCTGCTCCTTCTGAAAAGACACTTTTACCATTCAGTCTGCCTGGACTCTAAAATTAAGCATGGCATATTAAAACGAGTATCCATCAAATCTGTTATCATTTTAAACTACCAATACCATTTTTACACACTTACTAAAACCAATACCCATATCTTTCCATTCACTTGAAATCTGTTATCAGTACTATTTACCCATAGTAAACCCAGCACCCACATTAATTTCCATCTAAATGAATTACAAATGCCATTTACATCCATCAAAACCAAACTAGAAGGCAACAAGAGACGATGTGATGCTAACCAAGCAACCACATTGCCCCCATAGTTATGTCATTATAAATGCAAATAGAGGAGATGCATTGCCGTCTGGGGCAACCACAATACTTCTAACATAAACAAGTGCTGAGAGATCTTCATTCATATCTCTTGAGATAAAATCTACTTCAGTGGTTGGTGACTCCCAGCCTGCTGCATCTATAATGTCACGATGCAAAGTTCCATCAGAAGGTGCAACTGATACAGACCCTGGACCTTACATGTTCTAATATCAGCTCTGTATGGAAGCAGCTTCTTCTCATTTCTGAGGAGATTAGTTTTTCTCAGGCTTCGCCAAAGCTGATGGATCCAAGAGCCCAATTTTATCCTCCGAAGGTAAAAACTCAATGCTCTGGCAGGACAGTTAACCTTTTCACCTTCATTCTCTGAAGGTAAACACTTGATGCTCTCGACATGACAGTTAACCGTTTCACCTTCAATCGACTGCATCAGGAATGCAATGATGAAGGGACCTGCAGTGGCAAGGTTATCATCAAGGGTTGCTCTCAGGCTTGCAGTTCTTGGCTTGAAAGGGTGCATGGAGAAGGTAACTGAGCCATTATCATGTCACTCAATGACTACAGATCCCTGGAAAAGGCATGAGCCTTGCTTATTGTACAGGCCAAGCCAAAGACAGCAAAAAGCCTGCCTTTGGGGTGACCTATTCAATAGATCATTGAGGCTCCAGTCCCCAGAGACCCAATTCTCCAGAACCAGTGGCAGGCTCCAGTCGAGCATTATGTAGATCTAACAGATCCCAAACGAGCAGCTTGCAACTAGCTCAGATCAGAGGTTGGAAGAGAAATCACAGCCCAAAACCCCAGTTAAAGAAACAATATAACCAAACTGTATCAAATCAGACCAGCTCCAGCCAGAAAATCACAATGACAAGCGCAACAAAGAAAAGTCTATCATTTTGAAAACCATGTCAGAATGTTCTAAATTTCTTCAAGTGCTCAAAAAAAGTCTCAAGTCTTTCCCTTAAAAAGTGCCCTCCAAATCCGGAAGCCTCATCAGAAACATTCTTCACCAAAAGCATGAAAATGAAATTCAACCACCCATGACTCAAATCCCCAAAGAATTTGTCCATCAAACCGAAAATGCAAGAAAAAGACACAAAAAAAACTCACGTTGGTGGGTCCCAGTGGCAAGAAAATCGACAATGCAAACAAAACCACCAAAGGCTGGAGCATGATAAAATGGAATTCACTGGGGAAAATAAAATGTCGAAGACTCAAAATATTTATCACCTTACAAAAATGCTGAAAAACATCAAGCCCTCTCCAACTCGCTCTGAACATACCTGGAGAGTGGAAAGAGATATCAGGCTCAACCAGGGGATGCCATACCTTCACAGCCAATGTTCGCTGAGCTTCTTTCTTTTGCTCCACAGATCCCAAATGGATCTCCTCCCATGAGAAACCATCCAGCCCTGGGCCCAGTGGAAAGCCACCAAATATATATGACAACTCTTCCTAACCCTCTTCCTTCACTTTCAGGGAGCTGGGGAATGGTAAGTGCAGAGGTGGGTGGATGGGGAGGAACGCTGACGATATGCCCATACCCTAAGACCAACAATGCACTGGTGGAGCTGGGACAGTTGGTCATCTTTCTTGCCCAACCTGGCAAACTGATGGTAGCAAGTCTGTCATGATGGATAATTCCAACAGCAAATGAACTCCTGCACCATACTTGACCAACATTCAATGACAAAGGAGGAAAGTGACAAAAACTGAACTAAATGCTGGTCTTGCATATACCACTTGAAACAAGAGACAGAGCTGAATATTCACTCTCTAATGTGATGTTGGATCCTCAAAGGTGATTTTTCTCATGGACCCATCTGGAATAGGAGCATGGTTAGCTCCCATGCTCTCCCAAGTTTAACTGTTGAGGATCCTGACAATACAGCAAAATTCCATGTTGAGTAGGAATATGGCACCTGTTTGGACATGGACATATGAGAAAAATGGTCATCAAAGTAATCATGAAGACAAATATCTAAAGACAGCAACAATACAATTTCGTCCGTTTTTACAATATAATTTCGTCCATTTTTACAAACTATCAATATCTTACAATATGAAGGAGTAGACAGAAAATGTGTATGTCTTACGATTCAAAGCAGTGGGCAGAGAGATGTCGAGGATAGAAGAAAGGGAGGGAGGGGACACATTGCTGCTGATCAGTTGGTGGTGTGTTGACTTCAATGGGGAGGAGCTGGGGGTTCCAATCACCGGCATGTCAGGTTGCAGGAAAACAGATCAGACTGAAATCACAAACCCCAAAATATCATGGTATGGAACACACACATTGTCACTGTAGGGTTTTTTTTTTTTTTTTTTTTGGTTCCTCCATTATAATTCTGAATTATATGCAGCCGTTTTAAAAACCATACACAGGGGCAGCCACATTTTCTTTGGGAATAATATCTGAACATATCACCAGTGTACATATCTTTTTTTCCTTATCATTCATCCCACTGGTATACAATGGACTATCGTTATCCAAAAGGCAGATGGGATGTAACATGCCTGCAAAATTTTTTTTGATGCATGTAATCACACAAAAGACCTTGGTTTAGTTTCATCCGAAGAACTAGGCAAGGATTTGACTCTGCACAAATATTAACCTCTTCAGTGCCGAGGACATATATATATATATATATATATATATATATATATATATATATATATTGAGTGCAGCACAACCATATTCGCCAAAGGCATATATATACGTCTGCCTCATTTGAGAATTTTTTTTCCGGTTTCTATTTTCAAGTTTCAGGATTCTAATAGGCACAAACAAGAAAGCTCAATATATCTAAATTAATGATTCACATGGGACAAGACCCAATGAGGCTTCAATGGGTCATTGTAGGGTGTTATTCAAAGCTTCCCTCAGAGAGTTGGCAACAAAGTTTTCACAATGACCAGCCGCCGTGGTGAAGTGGTTAGCGTCACAGACTCCCGGCTGGGAGGTTGTGGGTTTGAATCCCATCAGAGTCATGTGGGTTTTTCTGCCCTGACTGGCTCCTACCCAGAGTTGAGTTTGCTGCAGACTCAGTTAGGAAGACTGGGACCACACAGTTGAGTTTCATCCACTTAATGGATGCGTTTTCAGAGAGTGTTGCTCAAATTTCCTGACCAACACTGCAGGTGCCTGTATCTCTGGGGCCTGGTTGACGCCGGGATATATTATGAAAGGAAGTGTAGAGTACAGCCCTGTCATGTAGTCTCAGACTGAAATGGAAATCCACAGCATCATCTTAATCATCATCATTCTCATCGATCAGCATAAAAAAAAAAAAAGTCTCAAATTCTGTGGCTCTACTGCCCTGCTCTCATGGTGACCTCAACTTCGATGTCCTCTCCACCTCTTTGGTCTTGGTTTGGTTCCGTCGGTATCACCAGTATCGGCGAGTCCATAGGGGCTGTCATTGGATGGATGTGGTGGCGCCCTCCAGAGGGAGAGCTCACTCACGCCGACTCCGCAACTAAGCAATTATTGTCATCAGTAGGGGGCTTAGCAGGTGGTGTCCTGCGTATGTTAAATCAGAACAGGCGCCACTGAACACCACCGAAGTGACTCGGCGGCAGTGCAGTATCTCCTCCAGTGGGTTGCCTCTTGACAACTTGACACCGACTGCTCCCTGTGGATTGCCGGAGAGCCAGGCTGGGTATAGAAAATCTAACACCACCAAATTCACACACAATAAAATAAATTCACTTCTTTTAGGAAGTCAAAAATATTGTCAGGGGGAACATCACGAAAAAGAATCTTAATATTATCTGCAGTGTAACGTTTTCTTCTAATGTCGTATAAATCCCAGCAGTAAAAGAATATGATGGACACATATCTGACTATCACAGGCAACACAGAAAGGCGGGTCTTCTCCCTTCAATAAAAACAAATGAGTAAAATAGGCATGACCCGTCCTGAATCTACACAACACATTGTTCTCCCTTTCGACCGCCAGCAGTCATGGGAAGATGTTCCTTTAAATCTGGACGTATTTGATGAAGCTTATTGTTTTCTTGGAGGCTCCACTCCTCCCCATAAAGAATTGACATACAAAGCTATTTTGCCTTTTAGATCTGAAGATGGTACAAGCAGTTTAGAAGGACGAAGATGGACAGCTTCTTTAGAAAGCCGATCCACCTCTTTGATGCCTCTGATCCCCACATGACCTGGCACCCAGGCCACAAAAATCTCAAAACCCTTAGAAACTAATGAAGAAAACATGGTAAAAAACTTAATAAGAGCTGGATGTTTTATGTTTCTTGCTCCTATAGCCTCTAAAGCCGAAAGAGAATCTGTGCAAATAAAGAATTTCCTAGATTGGGACTGCCCGATCACTCCAAAGCCAAAAGTAGTGCAGCAAGTTCTGCAGTGTAAACAGTGCTTTCAGAGGGAATGTGTTTGGACATTTTTCTTCTCCCGAAGCTGAAATATATGCAGAGAACCCTATTCCAATAACAACATGATCTTTAAGTTTAGAACACATGTCTAAAAAAATTGTTTATAAATTAAGGAACTCGTGTTCTGTTTGCGCTGCACGGTTAAATCAAACCTAATTTCAGGAGATGAAAACATCCAAGGAGGTTGTTGAGGAAACTTGGAAACGTCAGAGATGACCCCTACATCAATATCCGCCTCCTCCAGAAAAGGAAAGATGCAAATAACGAAAGGGGGAATACTGGATGGACTTCCTTCATATTTCTCTTGGAAATGAGGATTCATAACACAGTTGTAGACAGGGTTGTTTGGCTCTGAAAAAAGCTGTGTGTAGTAATGTAATTTAATGCTAATTTTACTCTCCTATGAGAGAGAGGGAACACTCTCCTGCCTCAGCATATAGGCTATGAACAGGTGTGGTATGGAAATCGCCAAGGCAGAGGCTAAGACCCTGATGGTGAACTGGGTCTAGGACTTTCAGATACGAGGCTCTAGCGGCACCATAAATGATGATGCCACAGTCCAACCTGGATCGAACTAACGCCGTGTAAAGATGGAGAAGTGTGCGTTTGTCTGCACCCTAATCCGTATGAGCCACTACACAGAGGATATTCATGGCTTTGAGGCACGATGTTTTCAACTTCTGAATATGGGCTTTAAAATTAACTTTTGGTCAAAGGTAACACCCAAAAAATTTGGCTTCTGTGACAGCAGGAATTTTAGCCTTGTCTATGAAAATTTCTGGTGGTGGAAAAAGTTGTCTAAAATTGTGAAAGTGGATGGACTCTGTTTTAACTGATGAAAACTTGAACCCATTTTCGACTGCCCACTGTTGGACTTTATAAACACGCAACTGGAGTTGGCGCTGTACACCAGCAAATGACTTCCCAGATACATAGAGGGCAAAATCATCAACAAAAGAGAGAGCAGTCTGAACCTTGGTTGACAGAACTGATAATTTCATTTATTTTTATACTAAACAGGGCTGGGGAAAGGATACTACCCTGTGGAACACCCATTTCCTGCTCATGAAATTCTGATAATGTTGTCTCCACACAGACCTGGAAGGATCTGTCTGCCCAAAAAAAACTGTTCTATGAACACTGGGAGACTGCCACGGAACCCCCATCCGATGGGAGGCTGACAGGATTCCATACTTCCATGTCATGTCATAGGCCTTCTCTATGTCGAAAAAAAAAATGGCAACAACATGCTTTTTGTCTAAAAAAGAGTTTCGAATTGTGGTTTCCAATCTGATTAAATGGTCCATGGTAAAGTGATGCTTTCTAAAACTGCACTGTTCCATGGCTAAAAGCCATCAGTTTCCAATTTCCACATGAGCCTACCATTTACCATTTTTTCCATTACCTTACAAACACAACTTGTTAAGGCTACTGGACGATAGTTGGTTGGGTTTGAATGATCCTTCCTGGCTTCGGAATGGGAACAATTATGGCCCTTTTCCATGAAGCTGGGAAAGACCCAGACATCCAGACATGGTTATAAACTTGAAGCAGAATGTTAA
This sequence comes from Conus betulinus, assembly GCA_016801955.1. Taxonomy (NCBI): domain Eukaryota; kingdom Metazoa; phylum Mollusca; class Gastropoda; order Neogastropoda; family Conidae; genus Conus; species Conus betulinus. Next base: position 149,978 of record JADBJO010004687.1, read on the forward strand.
GACCTGAATCAGGAAGGTGTTTTAAGAGTTGATAATGTATTTCATCAAGACCAGAAGCAGAATCGTGACAAGCCTGCAAGGCAGACTGTAGTTCATTTAGATTAAAGGGCAAGTTGCAGTCTTCTTGATTGGGTGAAGAAAAGTCAAGCTTCTTTTTTTTTCTGCTCGCGTTTTTTGATCTTTAAAAATGCGGCAGAGGAAGAGTTGATTTTTATGGCGGAAGCTAGCAAGTTAGCCACAGCTAGTTTGTCAGTGATGAGTGTATCATCAAGTTTTAAATGGTGGATTGAAGGGCAGCTGTTCTTGCCCCTAATTGTTTTAACAACTCTCCAGATTTTTTCTTGGAAATATTTAATGTAAGCGAAGAGCAGAAATTTCTCCAAGACACTTGTCTACTTCCTCTACAAACAAATCATCCACACAATTCTTTAAAAGACATCGTCTAAAATCTCATCCAAAAACTTTGTTAAAAATCTTTCCACTGTAAAATCTCAGATCCGATGAAAAATGTTAACCTCTTTCAAGAACTCAAAGATCGCGTCAGGCGGAACATCTCTGAACAAGGTTTTCATGGAATCTGCTGTAAAATGTTTGTGTCTCACATCGTGCAAATCCCAACAAAAGAATATGTTTCATTGTGAGTGGCACATGACACGGAATGCACCAAGGAACTTCTTCACTCTTTAAAAGGTAGGAATGGGTACAATACGATGGCCGGTGTGCAGCCGGCACAGAACTGTTTTTCTTCTTTACGACCACCAGACGAAGATGGGAGGAACTCCTTTAGGTTTGGACGGATCTGAAAGAGTTTGTTATCCGTCTGTGTATTCCAATCCTCCTGCCAGAGGTCTTTTACATAATCGTTAATTTTGGGTTTCAGATCCGAGCAGGGGATAGGTGTGTTTGACAGTTTCTCTCTTGTGGCATTCTTGGCCAAACGATCCACCATTTCGTTCCCTCCGATGCCAACATGACCGGGAACCCAAGCCAGAAGAATGTTGTAACCCTCCGCTGTCAACTTGGTAAAAAGGTCAAAAAAGTGTAAAAGTTCGGGGTGCTGAAGGTTGCGGCCAGATATGGCCTCAAAGCCGACAGCGAATCCGACAAAACCAGAAAGTCCCTCTTTGGAGACTGTGAGATTATTCTTAGTGCCAGAACCAGAGCTGTAAGTTCAGCAGAGAAGGCAGAAGCGTCTGAAGGAATATGTTCTAACAGTATTTGAGAAGGAGCACCAGGGCAGTAGGCTGCACAGGCCACTCCATCTTCAGACTTGGAAACCGTCAGTGAAAATTTTCTGATAGGATGGGAGTTTTGAACTCAGCTCAGCATACAACGCCTTGTATGCCAGAGAGAGCTGGTGGACTCTTTGCGAAAAGCTGCAAGATCAAAACGAATGTCTGGTGTGAAAAAGGTCCACGGAGGCTCATCTGGAAACTTGGAAAAATCAGACACAACTCCTAGGTCTAGACCTGCATTCCGTGCGTGAGGCTGCATACGAAGGCCAAACGACGGAATACAGGTAGGGTTGTTTTCGATTTGTTTTGGAACTGAGGGTCAAAGACACAGTCATATAGGCAGGGTTTTCTGGTTCAGAGAACAGTCTGATATAGTAGTTCAAAGATAGTTTCAACCTGCGTTGGTTGGACAGTGAGGGTTCACCTGCCTCTGCGTACAGGCTGTACACAGGGGTGGTGCGGAATGCTCCAAGACATAGACGAAGCCCTTGATGGTGGATAGGGTCTAAGAGTTTGAGGTAAGACGGTCTTGCAGAGCCATACACAGCACAACCATAGTCCAGTTTGGAACGGACCAGGGCTCTGTAGAGGTGCAGCAAAGTTTTCTTATCAGCGCCCCAGTCAGTGTGTGTGCTACGACCCGCAGAATATTCAGAGCTTTCTGGCAAGAAGTTTTGAGGTTTTTAATATGGCTGAGAAAGTTCAGTTTTTTTTATCAAAAATAACCCCCAGAAATTTAGCTTCCTTAACAGCTGGAATGGTGGTCTTATCCAGAAGAATTTCAGGATCAGCAAAAAATTGACGAAAATTGTGAAAATGGATTGACTGGGTTTTTGTACGTGAAAAGGTAAACCCGTTGTCCTCGGCCCACTGTTGAATCCTGTTGACACAAAGTTGGAGTCGCGCTGTACGCTGGCGTAAGAAGCTCCAACTGCGTACAGCGCGAAGTCGTCAACGAACAAAGAAGACTCAGAGCCCTGGCTTACCGATTTTTCACATGTCATTGATCTTAATGCTGAAAAGGGCAGGAGAAAGGATGCTCCCCTGAGGTACACCCAACTCCTGCCCATGGATGTCCGAGAGTGTGGTGCCAACACGCACCTGGAACTGTCGATCAGCCAGAAAGTTTTCGATATAACATAGGCAGATAGCCACGAAAACCAAGTTTATGCAAATCCATAAGGATCCCTGATTTTCCACGTGGTGTCATATGCTTTTTCTAGGTCGAAAAAGATAGCGACCACATGCTGCTTATTGACAAAGGCGTTGCGTATGGTGGTTTCTAGACGGATTAAATGGTCAACTGTCGAGTGGTACTTGCGGAACCCGCACTGTTCACTGGCCAAAAGGCCGTCGGTTTCCAGCTTCCACATCAGACGGGAGTTGACCATCTTTTCCATCAGCTACACACACAGGCAGCTGGTCAGAGCTATTGGGCGATAGTTTGATGGGTTGGTAGGGTCCTTTCCAGGTTTGGGGATTGGAATGATCAGGGCTTTCCGCCAGGAGGGCGGGAAGCACCCTGTGGTCCAGATATGGTTATAGACTTTGAGAAGGGTCTGGAGACAGCTTTCTGGAAGGTGTTTCAAAACCTGATAATGAATGTCATCCAGACCAGGGGCAGAGTCATTGCAGGTTTGCAAAGCTGATTTTAGTTCGCTAATCGAGAAAGGCAGATTGTAAGCTTCAGAGTTGTCTGATGTGAAATTGTATGAAGATTTCTCTCTAATTTGCTTATTTCTTAAAAAGGCTGCAGATTTATTTAAAGAGAGAGGAGTTCTGCTGGATGGTGGAGGCCAACAGATTGGCAACAGCTTGTTTGTCAGTGATCAAAGCATCGGCAAGTTTCAGGTGATGAATGGAGGGGTTGGTGTTCTTCCCTTTGATTTTTCTGATGATGTTCCAAACTTTTTTCTTTGAAGTTTTAGATGATGTCAGTCCGGAGCAGAAGTTTCTCCAAGACCGACGTTTACTGATTTTGAAGGTATGTCTCGATTTAGCACGGAGTTTCTGATGGGCTCGGGCGTTAGGACCAGAGGGTCGTTGGTATATACCTGACGCTGAGCCCGTTTACGTACTTTTGAGATTTGTTGGCAGTCAAAATTAAACCACGATGTCTTTGGCATTTGGGGTTTGTTTGAGGAAGTTGGGATGGAGGCCTTGGCGCATTTTTTATGAGGATATTGGAAACCGTTTCTGCGGGATCCGGACTTTGTAGAACTTCCTCTGTGAGCTCCCCACGGACAGTTCCTGCAAAAAGATCCCAGTTCGCCTTGTTGAAATTTAGATGTTCTGGAACAGTGCGACTTTCAGTTATTTTGGATTTTAGAACAATTGGAAAATGGTCACTCCCATGCAGATCGTCAAGTGCCGACCACTCATAGTCCAGGACCAGCGAGGGGTCGCACACTGACAGATCCAAACATGAGAGAGCACCAGTAGCAGAGTGGAGGAAGGTTGGAGATCCATCATTAAGACAACACAGGTCAAGCTCTGAGAAGACGTTTTCCACAAGGAGACCTCTAGACGAAGTATCAACGCTACCCCAAAGAGGATTGTGCCCATTGAAATCGCCCAACAGCAAAAAAGGTCGTGGAAGCTCCTCAATCAGGCTGACCAGTTCTTGTCGACTGATGGATACAGAAGGAGGCAGATATAGACAACAAATAGTGACCGTTTTTATGCAGAGAGACTCTGGCAGCTAAAGCTTGGAGGGGAGAACTGAGGTAGACAGGGCTAAACAGAGAGATTTGTGGATAAGCAACAACACACCACCCGTCACTCCAACTGCAGAAGGCTGTGCTGGTTTAGAAAGAACATTGAAACCCGATAAAGAGAAAGATTTGTCAGAGCGTTATCAGAGTCTCTTGAAGAGCTAAGACAGCAGGTTTTAAATGTTGACAGAGGAGCTGCAGCTCTTCAAAATTAGAATTCAAACCTCGAATGTTCCAGTGAGATATTGAATCCATGAGGATGGAGAGATGGCAACAGACTTCTCAGTCCATTACTGTCATCATCATCATCCGACTGCAAAGGAGAATATGGATTTCGTGTTTCCAAACTTGAATGTCTTTTCTTTTCTCTGGACTTTTTTTTGTTTTCTTGGAAGCTCCGGAGGCAGATGATGGGCAATCCACCTCAATGACCTCTACACCAGAGGGCTTCCCTGGGATCGTGCCTTGATGAGGCACCGCTTGGGGGCCGCGAGTGCCCTTGGGAGGACAGGGGTTTTTTGGGGGGAAGGGGAGCTGTCGAAGCAGAGAGTCTCCCAACCTGTGTCTGCTGGGCAGAATGGGAGGCAGCAGGTTTTACGCCACCACCATGGGAGTTTATCACAGGGGTAGCGGATTTCTTGCCTCCGCTGGGGGCAGATGGTTTCGATTGCAGAGTCTTGGAAAAACTAAAGGTGTCTGTCTGACAGGAGACAGATACTGTAGAAACTTGTTTCACAACCTGAGAGTAGGACTTGTTCGGATGCTGCGGACTGCCCAGAACCAACCTTTTTGCCTCGTGGAATGGAATCTTTCTTTCCGTCTTCACCCTTGGATACTACTTTCCTGGCGCCAAACCGGACACTCTCGAGAGGAGGATGGGTGGCCGCCTCCGCAGTTTGCACAACGCGCCGGATGAACGCACGGCATCTCGTGGCTCGGTTGGCAGCAGACGCCACAAATCTCCTCCCCAGAGCATCGATCCTGCACATGGCCAAACTTCTGGCACCGGAAACAACGCATCGGGGATGGAACATACAGGCTAACCTTGACGTTCAAATAGCCCACCTTGATAGAGACTGTGGCAACGAAGGGGTGCAGAAGGTCAGAAAGAGGGTATTTGTTGGCACTCTTTCAGAACCCTTGCGAATTGTGACTCTTCGCACATCCATGACTCCCTGGGATTTCAGTTCGAAACTTATCTCATCCTCCGATACTCCTTTCAAGTCTGGGCAGCGAATGACTCCCTTTGAAGAATTTAGGTTCTTGTGAGGCGACACTTTGATTTTTCGGTCAACAAGAGTTGTAGATTTCAGAAGCCGATCTGACTGACATTTTGTACCACATTCCACCAGAAATGACCCATTTCTCAGACGTTTGATTGATTTTAGGTTTCCTGACAGACAACTAAAACCTTTCTAGATTGCAAAGGGGCTGAGTGCAGACAAAGTTTGTCTTCATCAGCGCCCTCCACCACCAACCACGAAGGCCAAGATCCAGATTCTGTTCGGATTTCTGAGTCCGAGTCAGAATCATGATCACCATCAGATCTCACTTTGTCTCTCTTTCTCCTTTTGGAAGGGAGTTTAGATATTGAAGCCATGGTATATGATTTAGGAATTCGTCCCTCCCCTACCCACCCACCATCGAGTCCAACTTAGGGGCCAGGGCCAAGAAACTCTTGTCTTGGGACCCCTTCCAGGTTTCAGGAGGGATATACAACAAAAGCAGCGCCAATTACCCTATCCCCCCGATTATGCCCAGCTCCCGGGAACAGAGAACTGAGCACTGCAGGGGTTACCTTGGCCAGCTGGGGGGCTGCCCGTTTTGACCTAACCCCATGCAGGGGAAGCCGGTTGACACACACAGACCCGTGTGTGCCTCCTGTCTAGGAGAGGTACGAGCCAAAGTAATGTGTTGAGGGCGCTGGCCCTCTCAATCACCAGGATCTCATCCCCCTCCGTCACAGGTCGCACCGCACGGCAAAACGCGGCGGATCTTAAGAAGACCACAGAGAGAAAAGGAGTGGGAAAGAAGACCTGATGGGGAGACGAAGATAGAAAAGAGCCAAATAAGAAAGGCAGAAAACAAGAAAAGGAGAAAGGCGGGTTACTATCAGTCAGGATCCTCACCCTTAGCCTGTCTGACATGGGAAGCCCTACCAGGGGCATCAACTCCTTACCACGTTGCGCTTAGGCCAGACAGCATCTTCGACTTTTCAGGCCTAGAAGCATTTTGAAAAAAAAAACTAGCCTATCTTCAAGTATTGATGCCCCCGCCAGCAAAGCCTAAGGGATCACAGGACCACGCAAGCCCTCCGACCACGGGCTATCAGGAAGAGAATTCTACAGAGGAATCACACTGCTGTCAGTGCCAGGAAAGGTTTTCAACAGAATCATTTAGAACATGTTAAAGGATCCCGTTGATGCTCAACTCCGCGACCAGCAAGCTGGCTTTCGCAAGGATTGATCCTATACAGACCAGATCACAAACACTTCGCATCATTGTTGAGCAATCAAATGAATGGAAATCATCCCTGTATGTCAACTTTATCCACTAGGAGAAAGCCTTTGACAACGCAGACCGAAACACCCTGTGGAAGCTTCTCCGACATTACGGTGTGCCGGCCAAGATCACACGAGGCTCTGACCTGTAGAGTCATCCATGGAGGGCAGCTCACAAAGGCATTTGAAGTGAGGACTGGTGTCAGACAAGGTTACCTGCTTTCACCACTTCTATTTCTACTGGCAATCAACTGGATCATAAAGACCTCAACAGCTCAGAGAAGACATGGGATCCAATGGGCACTCTGGACACAGCTTGATGATATGGACTTCGCCAACAACCTGGCACAACTTTTGCATGCTCAACATCAGAAGCAAGAGAAGACAAGCAACATAGCAGCCACATCAGCACAAGTAGAGCTCAACATCCATAAAGGCAAAAGCAAGATTCTCAAGGCCATCACTGTCAGAGCACCAACTCGATCATGCTGGATAGCGAGATGCTAGAGGAAGTAGAAGCCTTTGCCTACCAAGGCAGTGTCATCGACAAGCAGGGGGGCACAGACGCCGACGTCAGAGCAAGGATTGGAAAGGCCAGGGCAGCGTTCGTACAGCTACAAAACATTTGGAGCTCCAAAGAATTGTCAGTCAACTCCAAAGTCAGGCTCTTCAACACCAACATCAAAGCAGTTCTATCATACGGGAGCAGAAACCTGGAGAACTACAGTTGCCACCACCAGAAAGTGCAGGGTGTTCATCAACAACTGCCTGCGCAAGATTCTCCGCACCCAATAGCCAGAAACCATCAACAACAATGAGCTCTGGGAGAGAACAAACCAGCTGCCCGAAGAACAGGAAATCAAGAAACGATGTTGGGGCTAGATTGGACATACACTGCGGAAGCTGCGAGCAACACCACCAGGCAAGCCCTAACATGAAACCCCTAAGGAAAACGAAAAAGACGTCGGCCAAAGAACACCTGGCACAGGGAACTGGAAGCAGACATCAGGAACACAGGGATGACTTGGAACCAGCTTGAGAAAAGAGCCCAGGACAGAGATGCCTTGAGGTCC
>JADBJO010004687.1:160000-189653 GCA_016801955.1 Conus betulinus
AGTGGGCTTTTATGAGCTGAATTCTTCACAAAAAATCTAGCAAATAACTCAATAAATGGATGAGTAATGTACATGTTAGTGAACATACCGGGAAAAGCATGATTATGCCCCTTTTTGCCTAAGAAATAGTACCCCAAATTATGAGCAGATTATCATAAAGAACAACATTCCATGGGATTTATATGACTATCATGTGTTAGTGCTGATGTTGAATAATTAGTCACACCACTTTTTTTTTTTTTTATAGTTTTCACTGATTTTACATGATGCAATTTGTTTTTGTGTACTTGAAAACTGTTGTTTTTGTAAAACCACCATTCATTATATATAAATCCCTGTCCATCCCCTAATGGCCAACAAAATTAGATTATTGTTATACAGCATCACAGCTTGGGGTATTGGGAAAGAGAAGCCATAAATTCTAAGTCATATATCAACAAATAAATAAGCAGTAACAGAGGTACTGAACCTACCTCAAATAGTAAAAACATGCCCCTTTCTAGTACAATTGGGGGTACCCCCAGTAACATACAGATTGTTACACAGAAGGGCATTTACTGACAACAATATGAAACCCTGGTGTTTGTAATGTTGTTCAGCAAACACCAAAAGGTATTTTTGCTGTGTTTAGTGGCTTTTATGTGCTGAATTCTTCTAAAACTTTCAAATTGAAAACAAAACAAAAACTGTCACATGTTACTAGTGTGAACCATCGTTATTACCAAAAAATCAATTAGAATGATGTGAAATTGTAGACAAGAGTATAAGGAATTAATTCACAGACCATCGAACAAATAACTCAATACATGGATGAGCAATGTACATGCTAGTGAACATACCGTGAAAAGTATGATTATGCCCCTTACCTAAAAAAAATAGTCCCCCTAATCATAAGCAGATTATCATCAAGAACAACATTCCATGGGATTTATATGACTGTCAAGTGACAGTGCTGATGCTGAATAAATGGTAAGACCACTTTTTCAGTGTTCCGACTCATTTCAATTGCACAATGTGTTTGTGTAAACTGTTACTTTTGGTAAAATTTTTTATAATTATGTCAATTTCTGCTACACTAATTATCAACATAATCAAGTCATTTTGACAGGACATTCAATGCATAACAACAAAACATGCCAAAAATCTGAAAGATTTGTCAAGAACTAAGTGAGCAGTAACTGATTTACTGAACCTACCCCAAAAAAACAAAATTTTACTTTGGCACACTGTTATTCAAATGTACTATTATACTGTGGCAGTGAAGGGGTTAAGAAAGGCAGAAGACATAATAGCACAAAAACGGCTTACTATTTGTCAGGGCCCTCAACCTTAACCTGTCTGACATGGGAGACCCTACCAGGGGCATCAACCCGTACCAAGTTGTGCTTACACTAAAGGCCTAGCAGACTTGAACAGAAACGGACTTCCTCGAGTGATGACATATGCAGATGATGGCCTGAGCTACAAAACATCAAAGAATGCTGAAAAAAGAATGGAAGCAGTTCAGCAACAGTTGAACAACATTGTTCAGTGGTGGATTGTCCATCAACCCTACAAAAGCCCAGACATCAGTCTGCACTCTCACAACAAGACCTCAGAACAAGCACCCCCACCAGTTTCCTTCAACGGAATACCAATTGAATCAACTAACAACCTACACTATTTGGGTGTAGGCTTTGACATAATGCTAACCTTTAGAAAGCATGCTGAGAACAGTATTCTTAAAATACAAAAACTGCTTATCTGCCATGAAAGCAATGGCAGCTAAAGGCACTGAACAGCGCCATTTCTACCGACTGTATGACCCACTTGTCCTCAGTGTGATAGACTATGGATTAGGGCTTACAACACCATCCAACAGCAACCTTCTCAAATTAGAAAGAATTCAAAATGAAGCAATGAGATTGATCCTGGGAACCACAAAGGGACACACCAGTTGAAAACTATGCGATACCTGCTCGACCTTCCTTCATGCAGACAAGACACAAGCTGGAACAGGTGAAGGCATATTTCAGAGCCCCTTAAAATCCCCAAAATCCACTTCATGCCGCGGTCAAGGAAACAAAAGGCACTTGGCTAGGACGTGGAAAATCATGGATAGGACAGGCAGAAGACAGTATACAGCTTGTGTGCCAGTTAGCAGAAGTCAAAAAAACCACCAAGGAATGGGAGAAATATCCAGACCACTGAAGCATCTCTACCAAATTGCCATCGCTCCAGAACTTGGAAGACATTGTCGAGAATGGCCATAAGGCAAAACCAACGCAAAATTCAGATGCTGAGAGAAGACATTTGCACAAAAAGATGATATTTTAATATACACTGACGGTTCTGTCACCAAAGATAAGTCAGGACTGGGGATACACAGTGAAGCAAAATGGCCGAACTATTCAGGAAGACAATGGTGCTCACAGTTTAACAACTTCAAGTCTAACAATGGAGGTAGAAGCAGTGACACAAGCACTCCACTGGCTTGCATCCATAAGCCAGTTTCAAACTCAACAAGCCATGATACTGACTGACTCCATGAACCTACTTCAGAAAGTGAAAAAGTGGAATGGGAAGCCCTGCTTGGAATGAACTAATGTGCAGCCTTCCATTGGAGAGACTCATATGGATGTACTGCCTGGACTGCTGGAGTTAAAGGAAAACGAGAGAGAGCAGACACACTGGCTGGCAAGGCAACAATAAGAACTGGATTACTGCTTGGCCGATCTGATGTGATAAGAAATCTGAAGAATCACTTAAGCAAACAAGAGCAAAGCCACTATACCATAGACCATCTTTCAGATCTGAACATCAAGAGAGGAAGTGGCCGCGCATCCAGACTTAAGGGAAGAGCAGGAAACATCACCAAACCAAACAAACAGTGGAATAATTTCAAGGCCAGCACTGCAAAGACTCCTTGTGATTGGGGCAAACTCATACTGGGCCTTTCCAATAACAGACACAAAAGATGAAACAAATGTCAACTGAGATAAGACTTCGAATCTCTCAGGGTCCCCAGCGTATACTGTAGATGTATGTGCGCTGTGTTCATCAGTGGGGTGATGCCAGCATGTTAATTAGAGTGTCCATGGACATCATGCGTGTGCAAGCGTTGGTGTGTGTGTGTGGTAGAGACTGAGTGTATGTGTGTGTGTGTGTGTGTGTGTGTGTGTGTGTGTTCATCAGTGGGGTAATGCCAGCATGTAATTAGAGCGTCCACAGACGTGTGTGGAAGTGTTGGTGTGTGAGTGTGTGTGAGAGAGAGAGAGTGTGTGTTGTGTGGGTGCGTGTGCGTGTTTGTGTGTGTGCGTGGTGTGCATGTGTGCATGGGATGTGTTTGAGGGGGAGGAGTGTTGTTTGTTATTGTTATGTGTGTGTGTGTGCGCACGAGTGTGCACGTGCACTTATATGTTGTATTTGATGGTCTTGTTCTTGTTCCCAAGTCATTTTCTGAACATTCACGCAGGCAATCACAACACACACATACACGTGCGCACGTGCACTCACACACACACACATACGAACGTGTGCGCGTACGTTCGCTCACTCTTACCCACACACATATACACGTGTGCATGTGCACGTCCACACCGGTACATGCACACACACACATGCATACACATAAGCGCATAAATGCGCACGCACACACACACACACACACACGCACACACACACATGCGCGTATGCAGATAAGTGTACTCGCAGAAACCCACAAATCACACACAGACACACACACACACAAAAACACACACGCACTTCTGCACACACACGTGTGCGCGCACACACACATACACACACACACACACGTGCACACACACACACAATCGCGCACACATGCCTGCGCGCGCGCACACACACTCACACGCACATACACACACGCTCGCACACACATGAGCCCATGCCCACACATAATACACACATGTGTACATCCACTACACACACACACACACACACACACACACACACAAATGGTAGGTAGGCACTCAAGGTCTGACCAGTGTGCTGGGCTAATGCCAACAGACATCCGCTGAAGAAGAGACCCTCTTCTTTAACTGTTTCCTCTTTGTTGTTGATTCATTTATCCATTCATTTGTCCATCAGCTTCAAATCATGCGTAGTGTGGTCTCAAAACTTAGCGGATGTGGTATAGCGTATATGGACTAGTCCGCACGCAGTGACGCCTCCTTGTTGAAACTGAAACAGCTTAAGCCAGTCAACAACTTGATTTTCTGGGCCTAAAAGCGTTTTCAAAAACTAACCTTCCATCCAAGCACTGATGCCCATGCCAGCAGCCTTAGTGATCACTGGACAGTGCAAGCCCTCCACCAACCATGGTAAGGCTGCAATGCCCAGAGGGCCTCAAAAAAAAAAAGATTTTATTTTCAGTTTTTAACGTTTTGAATGTTTGCTTCCCGAATCAAGATTGGGCAGTTGCATGAATTGGAGGGGTGATCGCCATCGCAGTTTGCACAATTGGCCAGATCTTTACACCGCCCATCATGGACTGCTTTGCAGCAAACACCACACACCTCCTCTCCAGAACAGCAATCTCATATATACCCAAACTTCTGTGGAAATGAAGGGGTACAAAACATCGGAAAGAGAGTGTTGGTGGGCACTCTTTGTTCCTTTGCAAATTGTGACCCTATGCTTGTCTATCACACCTTGGGATGCAAGTTCCGTTTTGTTTTCCATCTCCCAGACGCCTCTGAACTCTGGGCATCGATGACTCCCTTGGATGTCTTCAACAGTTAATGAGGCACTACCCTGATCCCTCTGTTCACTAGTTCTGTGGCACTCAGCAGCTGTTCCCACTGTCCCTTTGACTTGCATTGGACAAGGAAGGAATCACTCCTAAATCCCTCTACTGTCTGAGGATCACCTGCGATTCCTGGAAGCCGTTTTGAATGGCAAATGGGCTTAATGCTGAAATAGGTTTCTCCTACTCTGTACCTTAAAGCACCAACCACAAAGCCCCAAACCTGTCATTGTCCTTGTTTCCATTTCTGAATCAGAGTCCACTTCACACTCCTGTGACACTCTTTTTGGATGCAACTGTACCTTTCCTTTTTTTGCCCGGAGGAAGTTTTGGTGAGCATTTTTTTTCCCCATCTCTCCCTTACCACTCCAACTACAGGGCCAAGGCCAAGAAGTCACTGCATGGGTGGGAGTGAGAAATGTCTGCAATACTGAAAAGTTTGCGACCGGGTCCCAGGGGCCACTTTAGGCCCCTGATGGTGTGCAGGGGCAACGCCCTGCTGGGGGGTCTCGGCGGCTTTGCCCCGTAGATGCTGACAAACACTTGACATTTCAGGACAGTTTACTGTATTCTCCTTTGATACAACAACAACAACAACAACAACAACAAATTGCCCAAACGCCAATCTGTATAGTACGGAAGTACTCCCACCAATGTCATTGTCTTGACCCCTTCCAGGCTTCAGGAAGAGATATACGACAAACAGGAGGAGCCCATCAACCCTATCCCCCCTGATCATGCTCAACTCCCAGGAACAGAAAGCCGAGCACTACAGGGGTTACCTTGGCCAGCTGGTAACTGCCTGTCTTGACCCTACCCCACACAGAGATAGCTGATTGATACACCTGGGCCAGTGTGTACCTCCACTCTAGAAGAGGTATGAGCCAAAGAGATGTGTTGAGAGCACCTGCCCTCTCAATCACCAGGATCCCTTTCCCTTCCATCACAGATCAAACCGCATGGCAAACACAGCAGATCTCAAGAAGACCACAGAAAAAAGAAGAATATGGAAAAGACAACTTGAAGGGGGAGAAGATAGAAAAGATCCAAACAGAGGAAGAAAGACTAAACAGGAAAAAGGAGGGTTGTTATTTTTCTGAGCCCTCACCCTTAACCTGTCTGACATGGGAGACCCTACCAGTGGCAACAACTCCTTCCATGTTGTGCTTAGGCCAGTCAGCAACTTGACTAATATAGGCCTCAAAGTGTTTTCAAAATCTAGTCTTCCATTCAAGTACTGATGCCCCCATCAACAGATAAGGGATCAATGGACCACGCAAGCCTTCCAACCAGGGCAAGACTTCAACCCCTGAAGGGTGAGTAGCAATAATATCTTTTTATATATGATAATTTATGAAAAATAATCATTGATCACTGATGATAAAAAATCAAGGGAAACAACTGTAAGGAGTTAAGGGAGAATATGAAAATTTCTTGAGAACAATTTATATTTTTAATGAAGACTCAGACCTTTGGTTGCGGCATACATACACCATTTACCTGCACTAAAGTCTCAAACACTGTTTTGGGTACATTACTTAGGCAAATTCCCAAGGATGGACACACCATGCACAGTACTTTACTGAATAACTTGGCAACAATTAATGCTCCTACTTACACTTATAAACAGTCGCAGCTAAATCTACACCACGAGGCTGGGTAACCACAACTTCCTCCATCAATCAATGCTGCAGTGAAAATGCCCGAGATAATTTGACAAAGAATAAAGTCACATCCTTTCCTGTTTGGGAAAACAAATTAGATGACTGGTCTACACAATACTATTTCAGTGTAAACACACATGTGACTGGCTTTGGCTCAGCTTCATAACCTGAGACCAGTACCAGTCATGTGAACCTCTATTCTGACTTTGCTCATTACGCCAGAGTATCGGTTTACAACAAAGAAAGCACGCAAATAACCCTACCAAACTGAAAATGAACTTTTGGAACAATTTTGAAATTGGAATAACTTCACAAGGAACTGCAATGAGAGGTAACAAAATATGAAAAAACTGAGACAGTTGGTACCTCTATAGTGTACAAACCAATGCGGTAAATTTCTTTGCATCTGTCCAACAGTAGCCAAGAGCCATCAGTAACCAGCCATTTTGGAAGACATGGCTAGACTTTTGAAAAGGCTGGCAGAACACAGAGAAGCCTTGCAAGACTGACCAGAAAAGCCACAACAGAGACAATTTACAAATTTATTTCATTTGACTTTCCAACTAGAAGCACTTACCGAACTCACAGAATTTTCTCTCAAAAGGTTAGCTTCCGACACCATGGAATGTCCTGCACAAAAAACACCACTTATATGATCTTTTCCAGAGAATTGTATAGGAAAATAAGACAAATACCTATTAGAAGGCAGATACACAGATTTTTGTGTCATCAGAAAATCATTCCCACACCCTTTTTTTTTTGTTACTGTAGTTGCTACTACTACTCAAAACAATTTCAATTAGGTAAAATCATGTTCTGAAACCGGAAATCACTTGCAGGCAAAGTTTGGCAGGAAAAAACACATACAGTAAAGAAACATAAAGGAATGGAAATGAACTGAATGTTGCATAAGAGGTCTCACCACACAATCAAAGGTTGTAAGTCACAGGAAGACTAGCAGTATCATAGGAAGGAAAAAAAGACTTGCATTATGGTTCTACCCTGGTGAATAAAACAAGTTAAACACTTTCACTTCAACTTTCTGGATGAGGTCATTCAGCCATTCAAAGCACTGGAAACCACTTGCTGGTTCAAGACTAATGACACACACATAAACTAAAGCAGAACATTTTTATTTGGTTTATTGGGGTCTTTTTCATCTGTTTGCTTTCAACTGCTATAAACCCCTAATTTTTACATGGAAGAATGAAAACCCCCCCCCCCCCCAACACTTGTAGGAAGGGAAAACTTCAACAGAAATACTTACTTACCATCAGCTTCCAGCTGGGATGAGATGCTGGCCGCAGTGGAAGACACAGACATAACCGTTGATGATGCAGTGGTGCTTACTACAGATAAAACTGTGTTCATCGGGGACGACATTGCTGGGCTCACCATGGATGACACAGAGGCTGCAGCTGAAGACACAATGCTGTTGCCCATGGCAACCTCTGTCAGCTAATCACAGGCCGTACAGTCTGCAGTACTGTCTGAGAAATGTCTGGCTGCAAAGATGGAGACTGCACTGGAGCGGCAGCCCCTGGCACGGGATGTAGGACGTTGTGGGGCACCAGAATCAGGGGACTGCTGGGCATCTTGGGAAGCAAAGTGCGCTGACACACCACCGGCTTTCTCCTTGGCCTCCGCTTGTATGGAGCCAGGTAGCTAAGCTATATTATGTAAAATAAAGCACAACGTAACACTTTGAATACTTTCTTCTCCACTCTCATCATGGTTTCAATCCACATACAACTGGGGATATACCACACACTAAAATCAGAAATCCTGCATTAACAGTTGTGAATGTAAAGCACAAAAATTATATCAAGCTTTGAAACTGTATTGAATTTACAGTAGTGACATTATATTCAAGCAATGTCTTTGTCATTATTTCACTGGCTGGAAGACAAATCTAAGCAAAGACATGCAATCATACGTTCTTTTGAAACTGAACAAGACAACAGAAGTAACAAACACGGATAAAAGATGTCGATAAATGTGAGGTATGACATAAGATGATCAAGATGCTAAGACAAGATGCTTGACTGATAGGGATCACTTCCAATCCCAGTCATTTACTTATACACTATGAGACAGCGGCAAAGCTGTATTAAGGCTCATTAGCTCATTCCACTTCCTTTAGTTTTCTATATAAGAGATTTTGGTCGCCACTGGAACAAGAACATTTCACTCTACTGCACACAACCACCTTGGACATAGAACCATAGCAGTAAATGACAGGCTGGAGAACAGCTGACTTGAATCATATTTGAAAAAGGTCAGGGTCCTGGGGCCGCCTGGGCCCTATGGGGTCCAGGGGCAATGCCCTGGTGTAACATGGTAAGGCTCTCGACCTAACACTTAAGATTATCTTTCAACTTGTTCCAAGGCTCAACATATTTCATCACGGATTCTTTACGTCATGGCGCATAGCGCAGGCCGTGACGTCATTTTCTTTGGAGGACTACCTGCTCTTATTGTTTACTTTTTGCTTTTGTGCCAGAAGCAGATTTAATATTCCACATATTATTCTTCATTTAAGCCGTGTATTATTATTCCGTGAACCAGCATCCTTCAGAAACCGTCAAATACTGTGTTTGTCCAAAGTCGTCAAGGAACTTTATTTTCTCATCGCATCTCTAAGATGTTATTATTCATGTGCGATGACGAAACTAAAGGACAGTTACTGAAGTGGAACGAGTCGAGAGAGGACACATCACCAACAGCAGAGAGCCGTATTGAGAAGAGACATCCCTTCTTGCCCATACAACAAGCCTGGAACGAATGAAATTCATTATAGACACTCTCTTGAGGTCTGATGTGCAGTTGACGACACCAAGACTTCGCTAGATCATGCCAACAGTACATAATAAGGCTTCGTCAGCCGGACTTACAGCGATCTAGTCATCCATTGCCATCAACGGTTTTTTTCCCTCTGTGACCCGCCTTCATTTTAGGTGCCACCGCGGACCATCGCCCTACCAGCGCGTCCACCTGAGAGAGCTCCGGTCAGACTGGACAGACCCCAGCACTGCATCATTGCGGCACCGGACACCGGAATGACGACCATGCAGTACTGACCGGGAGACAAGCTGGTGACACTGGCGTTGCAAGAGCCTAGGGTCCGCACTCGTTGCATCTTCTATTCTTTGAGTGAGTGTGGTTACACTCCGATATTGTGTTATGCTATTAGATTGAAAATATGAAAGAGATGATCCTGATTGAATAACTTATTGAGTTTATGTATAGTTTGATATGCGAGGATTCTCGCACTGTTTATCAGGGGCCTTGCTCGTAATATGTTTAGTTAACACACTGGTTGAGTCTATACTTATTACAATCGTTTCAGGCGTGCTTTGCAAATAATATGTTAATTTAATTTTTCAGATGGGATGCTGTGCGCCTGAGGTTGATCGGGTGACATCGATCACTTACTGTTACATCCCATCTACATCTTTACTGTATCATTGTGTCCGCAGCAGACACTGAAAACATGACACCACACACTAGATTGTATTCATCGGTATTGTCATGTTTGTCTTAGATCATGTCATACAATTTACATAACTACAATAGATCTGCCGGGCACTTTATAACATCGATGAAGAAATACTCCAATATAAGGCTCCTGTGCAGTTTACGCATTGTGGGCCGATCGATCAGATCCACGCTACGCTGCTGTACTTCATGATGAGGATCCAGACCTGAAGAACGAGAGAGGAGCAAATAACTTCACTAGTCGTGACATGGACTGTCTAATATTCCCGGGCATTAACATCATAGTGCCCGTGTCAGATAAGAAAAAAACTTTTCTTCAAATTTCATTTATTTTATTCATTTATTTTCTTTTATTCAAACACAAAAAACGATCATCCACCACATCCACACACACACATTCGTTAATAAATTGTGAACTGTTTTATTTTGGCCTCTGTGTGAAGAGTGGGGACGATCGGTTGGACGTGAAGTTGTCGAGCGACAGGCGAACTGAACAGCCATCACACCATTCGGCGTGACACCTGGTGGGGAGCCCTGGAGGGCAAACCCCCGGCCAAAATGGAATCTAAGCAGTTTTGTAGGTCCTTACATGGTCCTTCATGATAGGCAAGGCAAACTGCTATGCAGAAACCAAAAAGAAATTAACAAACTGCACAAGCACGTGATTAAACACACACACACACACACACACACACACACACACACACACTTGCATTTAAGTTTTTTTTTTTTTTAAAGAAGAAGAAGAAGAAGAAAAAAAACTCACTTTATTTTAATAGTCATGCATATAACCCTAGTAATGAATGAACAATATCCTGTATTGTAAAAAGAATTACTGTCAGTCTGTGCATCTTATTTCTTGCTGTTCATAACCAAGATTGCCCCACAGGGGTACTTATTAGTACAACATCACTTATCAAGGCCGTCACACTGTCGAAATAAAATCCACGCATGTTTGTTGGAAAAAAAAAAAAAAAAAGGGGGGGGGGGGGGGGGGGGGGGGGGGGGGGGGGGCTTTAAAAAACATTAATCCCATCAAGAAATCCAGTCTGCTCTGATTACAATCCTGTGCTTTTGAAAGCTCTGCATACTTCTTACAAGGCACATGTTCACTGAGCGCTGTTAACACCACAAATGGCGTAGTTCAGCCCTGTTTAAAAAACCCGTTGGCTGCCCTTGCACGAATGGCGTTCGTGGTGGTTTTTTCGGGAAAGCTGTGTGCCCTTGCACGAACGGCGTACGAGGTAATTTCATCATTAAAATTCGGCGATTTAATGAAGGGAGGCAAGGAGAAAAAAGGTTTTAAACGGTAGTAGGGAGACCCTAAAGGACAGTTTCTTTTTCTTCCCTTTCACGGGTCGCCCGACTGACCTGCTCACGTCTGTTCGGACAATAACTTCGGCAAAGTTCGGCTGACTGAGTCCATTCTCAGTTCAAGACGGCAAGTCAAGCAGGCAGTTCGATCAGGTGCGTGCCGTTTTCAAATGATCTAATGATCTTGAAGTGCTTCAAGAAGTTATCCCAGACCGTGAAAGCAACGACGAAGACTTCAGAGAAGTGGAACGAAGCCATTCGCAAGAGGAATAAAGCGATCACAATCAACACCACCCTTTGCTATCGGAGATTGGTGTTGATGACGAAGCTGATCCCCGACTTCAAACTGAGCAATACCGGCGCAAGTGGGCCCGAATTGGCGAGTGATGAGCCAATTCCGTCTACGGCGACTGTCCCTGGTCCTTTCCCTCCTTTCAGGAGAGTGAGAGGGTCGGGAGGCAGAGTTCGAGGAGGGGAGGGGGTTTCTGGGACAAGTGGTCAGTGATCGCAACAACGGCTCTTTCACAGGGGTCCAGTGTGAGGGGGCAATGGCAGAGAAGAGGGTGTGGCACACTCCTCAGTCTGAACTTGTTTTTCAAAATGGACAGAGGCCAGTGCTGATCGCCCAAATCTCGACCTTTCTTTCACAGGTGATCCAGGTATCAAGGTGAACATTGACAATTTCAAGCCTATGGATATTATGTGTGTGTGTGTTGTGTGTGTGTGTGTGCACAAACGCTCTTCCCACTACCAACACCCCAAAGACACCAACCACGGGGCGATGGATTATAGTGACACTCTGGGGGGACTGTCATCACAGAGCATGACTATCGTCGCTATGAAAGTAAAATGAGGGGTTCAATAGGTTCTGATGGGATAGGAAAGCGATTCTGGTGTGTATGGGCTGAAAAGAATGGATGGGTCTTAGCTAATGTTGGAAGGGTAGGGGGGAGAGGGCCTGTGAGGGAGTTGGAGAGGGTTTGGTGAGAGGAAAGTAGGAGAAATAGAAGGGTGGATGAAAATGGGTGGCTGGGATCAAGGTACTGGAATGGGGGGGAGTCGGAAACGGAGTAGGGAAAGAAAGGGGGGGGGAGCACACTGGGTGTGGAAAGAGGAATGGGAAGAGGAATAATCACGGATGGGGGGATAGAGTGAGGGTAAAAAGGGGCGGAGTGATGCACAGGGGGCATTCAAGTGGAGGCTGACTAAGTGAAGAGAGGAAAAAGGTAAAGAATGGGGGGAGGGAGAACTTTGGGGTCAAAAAGGTTGTAATAAGTGTGTAATATATCGGGGGGGCTGGGGTGTGAAAAAAAATAACGGGGCCAAAGTGGGGTTGTTGGTAAAAGGGGACCCGCGTGGATGCGCCGAGACTGTGGACGGGCAAGTAGATGGTCCACAAAGGCGCAAGCGTGCCGACCATAGGAAGAGGGTGAATGAGCGGCCGGAGCGAACCACAGGGGGTTGGGTCACAGTTGGTGCAGGGCCGCACGGATAGGAGTCAAGAGTGGCGTAGCACTCAGGCCGTGCTGAGACCGTCCCGCCGGGGGGGGGGGGGTGGGGGGGCGGGTTTGCAAGGGTGAGGGGGACCGGCTGAGGATGCCTGGGAGCATGCACACGGTAGTCAGGAGGACCAAACACAGAGGGGAAAATCGGAAAACAGAAATAAACAGGTTACACTTAGTGTTGTTATGTTAGTTCAATCTCTGCTGAACAGACCAATTCCCAAGAGGCTTGTGCAAGAGAAAGTGCAGACCTGAATCCTGGGTGGAGATGAGACCAGCGGCCCAGAGTCTAGCGCTGGCATCCCCACAAAAGGACCGGCTTTTGGGGGGGGGCGCACACACCGATGAATTAAGGGGCTTAAACAAACTTGTTGTATGTGCCGTTGGTCCGGACAAAGGGTGAAAGATTGTGGTCGATATAGGATGGTTTGGAGGGTCTCAGAAGTTTCAAAGGGAACTAACGCCACCCCAATTTTGTGGGGGGTTATAATCCATTGGGTGGGAGTATATAACACAACATGACAGGCTATAGATAAGGTTTTTTGGGGGGGGGGGGGGGATGTTATGTTCTGAAATATCTGGTTTATTTCAAAGCAAAACATTCATGGCAGTGGGCGAAAAGTAAAACAAAAATATATTCTACCATATACAACAAAAAACCAGCGACAAAAAAAAGGCACACAGGTCCGGGCACACATATGGGGGGTGCCCGGGGCGAAAAAAAAGTCTGGGACACGGAGAGAAGTAGAAACCAATGGGGGGTGGGAAAAAAAAAACGTAGATGTAAAGGGGGGACAAAATGGGGACAAAAAAAATATGTAACACGAGGGATCAGATCACAATATGAGGGGGACAAAACACATACATGAAAAACACTGCAGTGAAGTGCCCCTAAATACACATGATCGACACACATCTGTCGGGCGGATAGGTGCCAGGCTCGACTGCTGTACAAAAGCAGGGTCGGGAACAACAACACACCAAAAAAAAAAAACAGTGCGGCGATCTGCAACCACAACTAATGCAGAAAAGAAGCGTCGTGTCGCCAACGTCGCTTGATGGCGAGAGCCAGGAAATGCGGAGACCAACGCACCTATACGCTGACTGAGTGGTGGCACTCTATGACCATGGTGAGCCTGACACTAAGGTTGCTGGAAGACCCCTGAGAGCAACTAGCATTTCCAAAATAACAAAGAAATCACACCAAGCAGGGCAGTGCACGACACAAAAAGAAGGCAGACGCATCACAGCTCATGTGTAATGGAAACACAGTGGTTAGAGATCGGGGGTAAAACCGAGCGTCTGAGACGAGCCCCCTACACACCGCGAGACGAGGGCAAACGACGACGCGATAGAAAGAGAACAGGAGGGAAGTAGCCGTAACAACGCCCCGAAGCGGCAAACACGATAACGGGGACTCCGTAGAGTATTCTGCGTAAAAACATAAAGAGCAAATAGAGCGCCGGCACGCAGGGAGGGAGGAGGCGGGGAAGGGTGGCGCACCAGTCGATGCGAAAAGAAATGGAAGTGGGGCAGATAAGGGAGCTGGGGCCGATATGTAAAAAGCAGCACATGCCGGCAAAGGTAAGGGCACCCAGTGGACACGAGCAGCCTGGGGCACAATAGAGTTTCATAACCACAGTGCAGAAGCGTGGACGTCAGGAAAGAGTGCAGAGGCTAGATGATGTAGGACAGCCAATAATGTCTACTACGAACAGCGTGATTGAGAGGCGAATGCGTAGAGCCTGTAGTGTACAAAGCGGGAGAGGCAAAACAGGAAACCAAAGTGCGGCCTACTCAAGGGAAAGTGCGAACCAACGTCTAAGGCGAAGAAGAGGAGAAACCAAGACAGTAGTGTTCAAGCTTCATACAGCACGAAGCAAAAGTGGAGGGAGTCATCTGCGGGGTGGGGAGGGGACATGGACAGGTAACTAACCAAAGAAGAGCGCAGGAAAACGACAACAAGCTAACAAAAGGGACAACAGAGAAAAAAAATCGAACTAATCAAAGGACAGGAAACGATATAGAAGATAGCACGAACCGTCGGGGGGTACTGACCACAAACAGAGATAAGAGAGAAACAATGGCCACAAAGAACCGCAGGAGCAGGAACAGTGGCGATACTCCTCGCTCCCCCACGAAAATAATACAATGCACTGAGTACGAGAGAAGTAAGAGGGTGCGAGGGTCGTAATGTGTGTGCTGAGCCGCTAAGGCCACAAAGCGGGGCGGAAAAAGACGTCATCCAGGTGCAGGGCCAGAGAAGATTTGGATCGACACAGGCCAGAGAGCGGGGGGTTCATGAGGTAAAGGATCGTGCTAAAAGCACAACTAAGAAGGTGCTCCGGGTGATCAGACCGAAAGTAAAACCAGACATAAAGACGTAAGAACGCGATGTACAGTAGGGACACGATCCGAGCAAAGCACAGGGCAGCGGTGAGCCTCGAGAGCCGTAGAAGCGTGGGGCCCTGACGGAGGATGTAAGATCGCAACAGGGCAACGACAAACCATCAAGTAATAGAGTATAAAGGCTCCCGAAGAGCGAGGGATACGAGGAAAGGACCCGATAAGCGGCCCGACCACGAGAACAAGTGCTGTAGCGGTCCTGCACTTGGGAGTTATTAGCGGGGGACAGCAAGAAGCCAGAAGACCGTCGACCACAAAAGGCGCAACGGCCACTGTCCGTTATAAGCGCGAGTGACGGCCCAGAACATGGAAGACGTCGCTGATATAGATCAAGCAGTCGCGATAGGTCAAATAAAGAGGAACGAGGAACGAGAAACTCACAGAGCTCCATATGAAATCCCCAGATGCAATGTGATCGGGCGCTGGATCACAGGCCAAGAAATGCGGTGCCCAAAACCGTGTATGAAGAACAGCTATTTGAGCGAGAGTAACTTGAGTGTCTCGGTGTCCAGCACGTAGCATAGGCTGACGGAACTAGAAGCATCTCCCCAGACGGGGGTGCAGGGTTAGGAGAGGCAGCAGCAAATACATGCAGAGCAACAGCGCATGTTATCGGGCACAGACTGCTGTGTTGAGTGTCGTGATCATGCGTGTAAATAACGTATGCTGCGTCCCGGAACTGCCACAAGGCGCATCAGAGGCCTAAAAGGATAAGCCCTCTTTTTACAATTTTGTGACATGCAAGATATCACCGATTGTCCCCAAGGAGCCAAAGCAATAAGAGTTGACAATCGCTTGTCGGGTGTAACGAACGCCGGATAGACAGGAGGAGCGAAAGGAAAGATGCGGTGACGGAGATAGGT
This sequence comes from Conus betulinus, assembly GCA_016801955.1. Lineage (NCBI taxonomy): Eukaryota > Metazoa > Mollusca > Gastropoda > Neogastropoda > Conidae > Conus > Conus betulinus. The sequence goes on from JADBJO010004687.1 coordinate 175,995, forward strand.
GAAACGGAAACCAAGAGGTGTTGGATGTCATGACCATACCCACTACAAGGGAGAAGGGTCGCTGTAGGAAGAGAGATATGTTAGGTGTAAGGATGGATGGAGCGGATAGGCCGACGCTAGACGGACACCCTTAAATCGCACCAAGACGTACGTCGGCGAACAGCGACCCAACAGGGACGAGAGTCGACAGAGCTTTAATAAGCTCGCAGCTCGAATGCGGAGACACTACAGTATTGGATGTTCAGGACACGTGGGCCCGACACTCTGGCGTGTACGCGCACAGCGCGCCCACATGAGAGTGACTCTCGATCAAATGCTTCGCATGAAAGGACGAACTCTTCATCCAGCGGAGGTTCAGACAATCGCACTCTGTCACAAGAGAAAATCGCATCTTGAGAGGACGCTGAACGGCCCGCAAGGATCGACACGGACAGTCGCGTGCTCCCGTAATCGGACGTCGCTCGTCATACCCACTCAGGAATAACTCGCACGCAATAACGCGTAAAACGATGCAGCGCGACAACAGCAGACTGCGACTGCTAATTCTGCTATAGTCGCGATACAACAAGGTAGGGGGCACCGCACAGCGCCTGTCGCGAACGTCGACGCCACCTATAGAGAGGGCGTTAGTTCTCTGGAGAGGGCGCCGCCGGGCGTGAGACGCGCAAATATTGCGCAGTCTTTGGTATGCAAACGAGAGACTAAAATCTACCTCACTCCGATATGCACAAGACTAATCAAAGACGTGTTGCTGCAGATCGCACAAGTCGGGGGCTCACAGATTGCTGCGTGCAATATACAATCTAGTAAATACAATGTCACAACTTTTAACAAGCTCCGTGGTTTATCCTCAAAAACTATACCGCACTACATTCCTTAATAAGCAGCATTCAAGTCCTGCCTTAGCTGGTGCTCGGCAAAAAGGCACGGATCTGCGCAAATAGTGTATGTTTTTCTTTGGGAGAGAGCGGGAATGTTGGGGGTACGCCGTCTTTTCCTCCCTCAGACTTTTTGCTCAGATTATGTCGCCAGAGTGCCTGTGCTGAAAAGCAGGGTTGTTTGTGTTCGTTCGAAATAGCAGAAGAGGTCCGATCTGGTGACTGCTGAGTGCACTGAAATAACAGGATCCAAGAAGCATGCCGGGGGAAGATGGAGTTGATGCGCGTGAAGCGTCACAGACAGTAGTCGGCCGTAAAACATCCAAAGGGACGGGCATCTGGCAAGATAAAAAAATATTGTAAGTTTCATTAAAGAATTGTGATCCAGAACAAATACAAAAAAACAGAGAGGAGAACGGGGGTTGCTTTGTCTACAGGTCGCAACACACTAACGCACATGTACTGTATGGTGCGCGCCTTTTATTCGACAAAGACGAATTAAGACAAACACCTTTAAAAAACAACACAGGAGCTGGGGGAAAGTTGGCGCGTGAAACGGATAAAGGAAAAGAAACAAAACGTGATAGGGAGATGACAGAGGTGTGTGTGTTTTCGGAAAATATAGCTGGTGTAAACGGGGAGAACACTGCCAGCAAACAACCACGTTGATGGAAAAGAAATGCAAAAGAAGCACAGAGTGGCACTGCGCGCGAAGAACAAAACATAAAGAAAATATTAATAAGACACAAAAAAAAAAGGGAAATAGGTAAAAGCAACACACACATAGACACACAAACAGCAACGGCAAAAACACAAGACAAACAAAAAAAGCAACTTTCTGCGCGAAAGTAACGCTAAGTATATACATTTAATATGGGCATCGAACAGAGGCGGGGGGAGGCGACTTGGACAAGGGGCGGACGCTCAAAACACTCACAGAAAATGGGAGTATGGAGCAATCCACACAGCACACAACGAAGTGCGCGCGTCGATTAACACAAACTATCGTGTGTGCTGGGGCCCTGTCTGTGGAGTGTTGAAAGGCGTAATTCCTGCGCATGAAACGCTGGAGGGTGTGGTAGAGTGGGTGTTCATAGGGATATCATGATTGTTTATTACAAACACATGTTTGAGGGCTCACCACTGAAATTCACCCTCTTGTAATGTTGCAGGCAAGTAAGGAACGTCAAGTCACAGCAACAGCCAAGGAAGAAATATAGAGACAGGATAGTGCTCAAGGCTGGGTACCGATGAAGTAATGTTCGCAGTTAGTGGACAAATAATTCCACAATCCCAGACTGGGCCAATAATGAGAAGACTGAGGGGATGAGGCACAGGGAGGGGAAAAAGAATTGCACGGGGGGCATCGACACAGAGAAAACTTTATGTCAAAGAGTAGAGGAGTTGGGCTCTTGAAAGGGAATTGACACGACAGGCGTCAAATCACACATGTAGTTTTATCAGCTGACGGGAATTTTTGTATAAGTCACAGAATAAGGCCTAATCCCTTAGTTTTTTTGGATTAAATAGTTCGAAACATGGAGCGATAGGAACTGACAAGCAAAAAACTGTAAAAAAAAAGTATCAAGGGAGTGATGGCATAGTTCGTTGAAAAAAAAAGTAGTTTTTGTCTTCCTCTGTCCAAAATGCCTCAAGTGGGCTGTGCACCGTCCCATGAAAAAAGAAAAACAATGACAGCCAAAACGTCAATCTAGAGACGCAGGGGGGGGGAAAAAAAAAAAAAAAAAAAAGGTCCGTCTTTTTTTGTTTGTGTATGTTCGTTTTGAACTATTACCATAAGAAGATGATCGGTTGTATTTTAATCATGTGGTTGCACTGTGTCTTGGTGGTGGGGTGATGCTAAGTCCTCAATGATGCCAGTGCATGAATATAGTAAGGGGGGCTCAAAACGTGGAGGAAGAACTGTTGGGGGCGAAACAGAGATAACATCGGTAAAGTTTAAAAATATCACACTACTGAGAGTAATATGGGGTAAGAAGGAGATGCATCCTATTATTATTTCTTTTCTATAGTTCCTACCTCATTAATTACCTCTTCAGTGGTGGGGGTATATGGTGACAAAGTGAGGGAATAAGTATGGGATGGTCACACAGTCACACATGAGATGCCTGCGAGAGTATGAAAGGGAAAAGTGGCATCACTAGAGGGCCTCACACAGGGCACGAGTTGCGATATGTACAGGGTGCCGGGCAAAAAAAAAACAACGGCAGATGAAGAAGCAATAGTGAAAGTGGATTCCCCTCGTACAATACGTAGATTGTAGAGGGTGTTTCCAGTGATAATCCAGCGATACCAATAAAAAAAGAAGAAAAGCAACTCAACCAAATAGAAAGCTCAGAACGATTAACAATCATAAGGGTCAATAGAAGAGACGAGACCCAACCAAAGACATCTCCTGTGGAGGGAAACAAAAAAAATCTTTGCAGGGAGATTGGTTAATAAAGTTGGCGAGGTAAAAGAGAAGGAGACAAACTTTCGAGAGGAGTTGGAGAAACAAAAGAGGGAATATAATTACAAAAACGATGGGAATTCTGCTTGATTAGGCGAGCAACAACCGATCAGAGCAACGAACAAGGCCTGGCCACAAAAGGTGATTGTGTAAGGTAAGTTAAGGTAACGTTGCCTTATAAGCCCACCGGCGGCAAAGGGGCCACATCCAGGGGTGGGGGGGGCTGACACCATGTTAAAATCAACTCCACAATTCATATATATATATATATATATATTATCAAAAAAAAAAAATAGAAAATAAAAAACTTTCACACACCCGTCTTTAAATGACATCGTTCTAGAAACGCAACCAGAACCCTGTCGTTAAAAATCGTTCTTGGGGGAGGAGAGGGGAAAAATTTTTGTTTTATTTTTGGGGGGGGGATTCCATAAAATCTTAGATCAGATGAAAAAATGTATCCTCTCCAAAAAACCCAACCCAAAGGGTGATGTAAAGAGACAGTGGGGGTATAAGGAACTTATCGGTGGAGTTACAAGTGGAAAATACACTCAGTTGGAGGTGTAAAATTTGAGGCGACAATGAACAAGAGAGTCCCCAAAATAAAATCGAGTATAATAGTATGATTATTGAACTACAAAAGGGTTGATGGTAGTGGGGACAAAGCCTGTCTGAGAGAAAGGCGATATAGGATACTCACAAGTCAAAGTTGAACAAAAAGATAGGCGCACGGGTTAATTGGGGCGAATTTGTGAGGGGGAGGGTAGGAGAGGTAGGAAACGTGTATACTTTGCAAGGGACAGCATAAGGTACCCAACGGGTAATGTAAAATCGTGAGACAGCAGGACGCAAGCCGAGAGGAGAGAAACAGATTCACGAAAAGAAAGAGCAGCTCTCTGGCCCCCAGATCTGACCTAGGCGATAGTCAATCCCCCGATTTTCAGAACCATAGTTGGCAGCTGTAATTGTGCGAAGAGGGAACGGGAAGAGAGATGTGAAAAAGCCCAACCAGACCAAAGACTGTGGTGACTGAAGAGAGCCAGAGTGGTGGGGGTGTAGGCGGTCACTCCCAGCCAGGGGGGGGGAAGGGGCAGGGGAGGGGGGTGAAAAAACAAACATGACACAAAAGATAAATAACGACACCCAACAAACAAGCAAAAATCACATCCAAGCTGGAGCCCTAAAGCTGATTTAGTACTAGCGTTTTCCCCTGTCACCAACTGTAGTTTGTCACCCATGTGTTCATTTCCCTGGATTTATTAATAAGGTCCCAATGTCTGTGCACAAGACTGGTGATATGAACAAGAAACGGAGCGAGGGTAAAAATAATGAACGGTGTTGCGTCGTGTATAATTGAGGATGGGCCTACAAGAAGCGACGTTGTACTGTGTGGATTGTTAAGTCATGACTGTTATGTTGTGGTTGACAGAGAGAGAAGAGAGACGAGGGGAGAGAAGGGAGAGAGATAGAGAGAGAGAAAGAGAGAGAGAGAGAGAGATTTCTGTTTGCAATGTGTGGGAAAAAAGTGGAGAGAGAACACAAACGAGAAAAGAAGCATTGTGTGGTGGGTTTGTGTGCTGTGGATGTGATGCGTTGGATGATTGAACATTGTGACTGGGTTTTTACCACGTACCGTGTTTCCTGTTCATAATGGAGGGGCAGAGCAGATAAGTACCAAGTGGCAGAAGGCCCGTGACAGCAAATGGCAAAAGGGCTAAGTGGGGTCCTTGACCACCTATTGTTCCAGGCCGGGGCGTACCTGGTTCCTTGACCAACCATATTTGTCCACTGGCGGAGGGTAGTTCCTTGACCCAACCTATTGTCCGCCTAAACATAACCAGCCCCAGAGTCTTCCAGTTTACGGAACAGCCTAGACCTCAAGGAAAAAAGATGAAAACACAACCGGTGAAAAAAACAATAAAGTGCCATTTCACTATTATGAAGCTGTTTTTGACAGACTAGGGCTCGTTTTGAGTCCAGCATCCTTTCTGATCAAACCAACTTGATAATACTGACCAAATCCTTGCAGTTGGTCATGTCCCCTCCAAAAACGTTAACTCCAGCATTAAAGGGAAACCTGGAGTGACCAGAACCCATCCACCAGAACGAAAAAAAATTCATTGGACCTCATAGTTGTGATGACAGGTGGCATTGTGCGTGTCAGGAATACCCCAGCTGTCAAACAGCAGCATCAAGTGCATTAGACACCCCGGTATGCAAGACTGCCACTTGGGTTGGACGGGAGGTCACGCAATATTCCCCGCAATAATATCCAGAAAAATCATTTCCAGGCCACTGTTGCCGATCACAAAAAGGGCACACAATAAAAACTACAACATGGGTCGGGCGAGCGTACCCCTTATCCATTCCACCACACACACCGCGGTGAACGGGACTGGCTTTAATAAGTGATGAGACCTCTAGAAGAGCAACTCCCAAGGTGGCAAAAAACCGAATTAGAGCGGGGGGGGGCGTGGGTACACTCCTGAGAAACACACAGTCATGTTGCTGTTGATGAATGGTCTACTGCTCTGGAAAACTGTCACTGGCCTCCATGGGCAATGATAAAGCTCTCCACACTTTATTCTTCTGGAAGAAGCCTTCAAACATATGTGAGGACAGTAAAGTTCACATCTAACAATCCCACAATCACATTGTCACATATCCACATCCCCCACTGTGGGGGCAAAAAAGATCCTGCCTTATCAATTTCACGCAGGGGGCACATACAAAAAACCACACAAAAAAAAACAATTGCGCCTGCTCGGGATGCTCGTCACCGACCCTCGCCGCGTGCGCGATTGAAAGTGATTTTATGGCAAGGTGCTACCACACAAGGCTCTTAAAATGATAATCTGTGTGGGGCAAAACCATCGACCAACCTCTGAGCGGCAGTACAGAATCCCAAGAAAATATCTACGGTGGTTGCTGGGAGGGGGTGGAACCCAAGAAAAAAATAGTGGGTGCGGAGACAGCTCCTCTAGAGGTTGCAAACTGGAGACAGGAGAAGTCATGGAAGCCAGTGAAAGCACGAGATTTGTGGCCCATACAATCCTAAGAGATCCTCTTCAGTAAAGTAAAAGCGCGCGTACAGACAGAATCGAAAAAAAGTAAACGTGTCGAGCCACACACATGCTTAAAGGTGCACAAAAGGTGACAAGTGTGGGACGGAAAAAAAAGAAAAAAAGAGACACAGTAACGGGTCTCTAAACACTGATATCTCTTGTGTGGGGTTGACTACACAAGCCAACAGAGGTGAGTGCGCGTGCGTTGACAGGCAAGGGACCAAAATGCCTGAACAAGGACCCTAATCACACAGACGGGTGTGCAAAGACACAACAAACACAACGGAAGGTAACATAAAGAGCAGTGATATAATACTGCTTCAGGTTCCGCTACTGAACTCCTACAGACAAAAATAAACTAAAGCATGCAAAAAAAGAGCGAGAGAAACACCAAGTAAGAGTAAAATAGTTTTTAATGTTCAAGACTGAGGTGACACGAGTGGGGGGACTTTTGGTCGGTGACCACCGCTCACCAGGTAAATAAAGTGGTTCGCGGTCGTGGACACGGAAGCACAAGGTGGGACGGGGGCACACGGCTCAATCTCCAGCGAATTACGAGCAAGGCGAGCAGGGAGAACAATGCAAACACGTCTTTCAAGCGATAGGGAAAACGGGAGTGGGATATCAGTGCACGAAAAATACCTCCAGCAAGGGACAAGGAGACAATGCTGGATATAGGCATGATAGTGCCCGCGATGCACAGAACCACCCAACCCTCCCACATTGCCGGGTAAAAACAAGCGAGGAAACAGAGGACGGAGAAAGACGGCATACAGGCCCCCACAAAAACACAAGAACATCTTTCCACACAAATGTGAATACGCGATGACAAAACGTACAAACCAATAACATGTGTGGGCGGACGTAGAGCCAACAAACGTAGTGTGGACGAACGCATAGCAATTCATGTCTTATATAGACATAATTGGATTTACATTCTAAAATATAAAAATTGAATACAAGGGGTTTTCTTACACACATACAATCAGTGCTTCGTTTCTTTTGGAAAAAGGGGGGGCCATAAATACAATAATTAAATGTACGCTTGTGCTGACAAAAACTCAATGCAAAACAGCAAAAACCAAAACAAAACCAAAAACAAAACGCCTGTATGAATTCTGACTGAAATGTTTGAACACTTCTTAATTTTTGGATTACAACTGAGGACTGTTTGTTTTTCCATAAGGTAAAAAACATTTACTTTTAGAGTTCGGTCCTATTGAGCACAGGCAAAAAACCTGTAGATAAGCCGCACCCCACTAAATTCTTTAAAAATCTGAACTTGTTTCACAAAAATAAGTCTGCACGGTTGATTACCTCGATATAGCAACAAAACTAGAGTTCATAATCTTAGTTATTATAAACAAAACCAAAAAAATAATACCACAAAAAAAATAAAATGCAGTTGCAATCATCAACTCGGTACCGGCTGTACATGCAAAGGGGGTGCGGTCTCCGCTGACGATCTCTTTCTTTGCGAGGTTAGTTGAACAGCAGATGTCAGTAAACCGCTTCCTCCTCCAGCTTTGTCACTGACTTCAGCCATCATTTCACTGTTTTGCTGTTCCTCTTGGGCAAGGTAAACGGTCGCTGCTTGCCCCTCACTTGCGACTGTGTCCGTCTGCTGTGCAGCACACAGTCCAAGCCTTGCGAAAACCCCATTGCTACGTTTGGACCTTCCTCGACCTTTACCTATGCAGTCATGATCCACTGACAGACTTGAGCACTTGTGTCGTCGCAAGGGTCGGCCAGTTTTGGCAGAATTTACTATTTACCCTGCTTTGTCCACCCAGTTTTTTCCACTCAACACACCATCCACTTTTGATGCCGACTGACACCGATTGTCGAGTGGTTGCAGTATTTTGATGCCACCACCTGTGATCACTGCTGGAATGAGGTTTTGTCTTTCTGATGCTTCTTTTACAGGAGTCAGTTTAGTGGGCCCTCATACCATCCCAAAACCAGCATGGCCTTATTCCGTGGCAAAAACAAAAAACCTGTTTTCGCTTGCCAGGCAATTCCTGTCCGCCCGATCCTTCACTACTTTTTTCTTGCATCCCACCTTTCTTAAATTGACTTTTAAAAAACGTCTTTCTTTTTTTGGGAAATTTGGTTCCTTTGGCATCATAATCCGTTTAAATTACCATGGTTTGAAGCCTTTCTTTCCCTCCCGATGCCTGTGCGCTCAGACCCCCAGTGGAATGGGTTTTTTCACAATGACCATTTTTTTTCCAGCCTGACGGATGACTCTTCTCCCTTTTTTGTTCAATTACAGACTATTGGCGGGTGAGGACTCAAACAAGTCAAACAGGGGGGGACTTCAATCCATATTCATGATTGTTTTGCGGACCTATGAAATCTCCAGCTATTACGGTTCCTGTTGTTAAATCCAAAAGTTTTGTTAGATTTTTCCCTTGAATTCAGGCCGGGAGTTTTTTGGACAAGCGAGTTGTTTCTTGCCACTGAAGGTATAGGCCTTTTTGCCTCAAATCTGAGGCAATACCAAAATGGCCCACCTTGACATCAAGCATGTCCCTTTTCTGCGCAACTGTTTTCTTGCTTGCAGTTCCTGATCTGAACAGTGGAAACGCCCTCGGCCATTTGCTCTCATCTTGTGGTTGACTCCGTGCTTCGGGGGGAGGGGGGTGAGTTTGTGGGGTTTGGTTATTTGTCTTTTACCTGGCCGTCCAGGGGGCGCCCCTCCACCCTGTCTTGATCGCTTTGTGGGTGGAAGGGCGGGCGGTACGAGAATGCGGGGCAGAACCAGAAAAAAGAAAAGCGAAGGAGGGGTCAAAGATAGGACCGGAAGGAAAAGAAAAAAAAAAAAAAAAAAAAGGGAGAGAAAAGAAAAGGGGGGGAAACGGGGAAAAAGACGGTAAAGGAAGAAAAGGAGAAAGGAAGAAAGTGTGAGGAAATGAGAAATAAAGACGGAAAGAGGGGGTAGAATGAAGAAGGAAAAGGAAGAATGGGGGAAAAAGTGGAAGAAAAAGAAAAAGGAGAGGAAGGCGAGGAAGGGTGAGAGAAGATGGGGGGAAGAGAAAATAAGCCGGAGAAAAGAGCGAGGGGAGAAAGGTGCGGGATTGGCAAGTAGGATAGGCCGCACGGAGTGAGAAGAAGTAGTGCCCAAAGCAGAGCAATACGAAGAGATCAAAAAGGATGGGAAGAAAGACAAGGAGAAAAACGGGGATAATGAATAAGGAAAACAAGGGAGAAAGGAGAAGACAGGGGGAGCAGGGAATGGGAGGGAAAGTAAAGCAGGGGCAGAAACGTGTGGGGGAGTGGAAGCGGAAAGGGGACAAAAAAATGTAAAAGTTAAGAAGAAGGAGGGTGAATATACTTTATGAAAGTGTCTAGGGAAGACAAGAAAAAAATAATAAAAAAAAATAAGGAGGAAAAACAGGTCGAAGAAGAGAGCCCGGAGAAGGGAGAAATGGAAAGCAAGCGAGAACCAGAACATCGCCAATCAGGCGAATGAAAAGAGGAAAAGGGCTCGGAGGCCGGCGACGGACAGAGAAAGTAAAGGAGATCGAGAAAAAGAAGGAAAGAAAAAAAAGAACGCACAAAGACGAAAAGAAGAAATGGGAAACAAATGAGTTTGCGGGAAGAGGTGAGAGAGATAAGAGGGGGGGAGGGGAGAAGAGAGAACCTACATAGAAAATAGGTCACACTAGGGCCAATGGCTAGCCAGAGACCGTGGAGGGGGGGTTCTCAATCAGCCTCTAGAAAAAGGCAACTGAAAATATGTATGTTTGTGCCTATGGCACTTAGCACGAAAACGAGCAAAGTGACAGCCGAAGGCCTAATCTAGTCTGGTGCAAAGAAAACGGGACGGAAGAGAATGCGTAGTACTTGGGGTGGAAAAGGGTAGAAGGAATTTTTAAGCATTCCAAGAGGCAAAGACGCCGAGTGAGAAAATGAAGTCCATCAAGGTGAATCAGCTTATTATATTGCCACGAGGAGGGGAGCACACCATGTGGCAAGACGTTGGGCATGGAATCAAGAAAATCGTGCGGACCGATAGAGATGATATTCGTGAAATAGGGGGATGCGGTTGGAGAAGAAGTAGAGGAGAGGTAGCCCAGGCCTTCAACCGTGTGAAACGAACGTAGCATCGGATGAGCAGGCATATATAGCCGCGGGTCGGCGTGGGTGTTGCGGGACATGAGCAGTAGACTGTAAGGTGATGAACAGTATGGATGTCGAGCTAGGTAGAAAACTAGGCCGAGAATTAGATTTACTTCTGATGAGTATCTATGCCAATGATGGCTGCATGGGGCAATCTTCGAATCGTGGTGTACAAGACTGATAGTAAGCACAACAAGTATGGGATCAAATGGTGGACAAATGAAACACTTAACACTTTACCAATGGAGCTCATCAAAAATTCATGAACAGTAAACACATATGGTGAGTTACAGAAGAACTAAGAATAGACGAGGGGTTAGGACGAGTTGTGTGAGGCTCCTAGAATCGGGAAAAATACGCGAAATAAGCCGGTTCGTTGTTTTCAAGCCGCCAGGGTTAAAAAGCGGGGGAAAAAAAGTTGCGGCCTTATCAATCCAAACTTTACGGTAAATTTTGAATTTTGCATTTTTATTGTCTAATTTTCCATCGTGGAGTCAGTTTTACTAAAAACCACATTAATACATATAGAAGGATGCTCTGACAGTCTGTGAAAATTTTATTCATCTCAAATTTATGGATTATTCATTGGCTGACCCAACATGTTTAAAATAAAACTTTAAAACGTCCCCCAGTAAAGGACTAGTCCTTGTTCAATTTTCGCTGTTCAGAAAAGTGTAGGTTATTTTACACTTGATTGCAATAGCTCCCATGCTAAGAAATTGTGATTATTGTCTTTTCATTATGTAAGCGATTGTCCCGTCCGTTACAGCCAAACAATAGCTATAGGCCAAATATGGGAGGGTCACAAGAATACGGCAAGGAACACAAGAGAACAGGAGTAGGGGAGACAATAGAGGAGAAGCGGGGTTTAAGATCTGATCCTTTTGCAATAATATGGGCTGGCCCATGTTGTGGAAAAGGTGGAAATACAAACATTTCAAAGCTGGTTGTTTGAAAATTTACCTGAAATAAATATTTTAGGACTTCACCGCCACAAAAGTCTGACTGTTTAAATCCAAACAGTTGTTAGCAATCTTCTGGTACTTAATATTAATAAAGGAATCTTCCTGCAAAATTACAGACATGTTTTTCAGACTGCCCACTCTTTAAACTTCCTTTACCCGGCCTTTCCTTCTTTCTCAATCCCATGCCTCCCTCCCTTGTCTCCTCGCCGGGCCGCCCCCTCTCACCCTTCTTTTTAACTTTTCCTGGGATGCGTACCCAAGTCATAGTAGCATGACTCATGTCACATCATTTCCTGGTAGTAATGGGTTCCACAGTACAATATCATTTTGTTCATTTTTATAGTGGAACTATTCACTTTTGTCCATTTTTATGGTAAAACGAGGTCTCCCAATAATCATGTTTCCTGTGGTTTACTCCCTTTGGTGATAGAGACAGTCCATAGGATCACCTTAAAACTGGGTCCTTTCCTGTCCATACTGAATTACTGTAAAACATTCAAATTGGGTCATTCCCCTTTATTGATACTGGAGCACAGTTTTGATATTCACTGGTTCAGGGTTTGTAATGCTGAAATGGCGAAAAGAGTTATAATACCTGTTTAGTTCTATTGCGCTTGGTTGGTACTGGGTCAACTGTGCAAATGTTCACCGAGTCATTTTCCCAAGTGGGCAATGGAGTCCCGCATTAAGGGATTTCTCGTTCTGTCATTTTCCCTTGGTGGCACTGGGCTTACAGTGTAGTATCTCACCAGGCTTCATTTCCCTTATTGATACCATACCAGTCACAATATCATGTTCATGAGTCATCGCTGGGTCACTGTAGTGGGAATAGCCATTTCCCTTGTGTAAACACTGGGGTCCCCAGTATCCTGTTTTCTGGGTCATTGTCTTGGGTTATACTGGATAACAGTACTATTTATTGGTATCATTTCATTGTGGTACCCGGGGTCTCATAGTATAAATGTCACTGTGTAGTAATTTCTTTGGGTGCACTGGGGCATTAGTATGTTCACAATCATATGCAATACATGAAAGAACAAAAAAGAAAAGCAAAAAACACCCCCAAAAAGAACACGCAAAGCCAGTGTGAACAAAGGCAGAACACACTTGGAAGACCCCTGGTTGTCTCCTGGAGGGTCTGTTCAACTGGGCCCACTCCCGTATTTTGTGGGTCTGGGTTAGCGGGTGGGGAGTGCTGTTCTGAAGGGCTACCCACAGCACAGCACATGGGTACTGCAATGGGCATTGGGTATGCCGGAATACTACATCCGTTTATCTGGAAGAGTCTCTGAGGACAAGAGAAAACCTAATCTTCAATAAAACAAATGAAGATATAATCTCCCCAAGTCGGTCATACAGTAATTAAAAACAAAACAAACAAACAAACAAAAAAGATAGAATTTATCTCTACCTGTGCAAATGCAGTGTCTTCACGAGGGTTAGTATGTAAGTTTCATTCAGGGAAAAGGCCTGACCCACCTGGCACCATGTTTGAGTGCGGGGTTGGTTACAGCAAGTAAGGTAATGGTGGTCATAAGAAAGATCCCCAACCAACCACTTTAAGTACCAGATCAGGGTGGTCACCAAGCAAAGCATGTAATGTCAACTCACCAGTCTATTCAAAACATAATAAACAAAACAAAAAACCATATCACACAACACCCCCTTTAAAATACACTTTTAAAAAACACACCAGCCAAATGTTTGTTAAGAATCTTCCCTCTGTTACATCCTTAATCAGATGAAAAATGTTTGACCTTCTTTGCAAAAATTGAAAAGTCCACATCCGTTTGAACTCTCTGACAAGGTTTTCATGGAGTCCTGCTGAAAAGTGGTTGTGTCAAACCACATCATGCAATGTGCCAACACTCTAAACAAGAACAGTTTCACTCCTGAGTGGTACATAAGAAATGAATGCACCAAACAGTGCTTCACCATTTTTAAAAGATAAGACAATTGGGGTGTAAAGGATAATGAGCCTGTAGACAAATGGCACAAAAAACTGTTTCTATCTTTTACAAGCCATCTTGGAAAATAGTGAAAACCCTTTGTCAGATTTGGACTGATGTTAAAATACGTTTGTTTCATCTGGTCATGTGAGTTACATAATCCATCCCTTGCCAGAGGTTTCATAAGAAAAAGTAAGCTGAGTATCA
>JADBJO010004688.1:15000-30000 GCA_016801955.1 Conus betulinus
GCGCAAACACGCACGGCGCGCGCGCGCGCGCACACACACACACACACACACACACACACACACACACACACACACACACACACACGCACACGCACGCACGCACACACACACACACGCACGCACACACACACACACACACACACACACACACACACACACACACACACATGTCCACCTTCAACAATTTTTCATGTGCAGTTTTCAGAAAGTTGTGATTTACGTGAAGAGGGAAAGAGGGGGAAGAATGGAGGGGGTGGCAAAATGTTATGTGTGTAATTTTGACGGAGAAACTCTTCATTTAAGCGAAATTTGAATGCTGTATTCCGACTGTTTAAATAGCTTTTTCGACACTTTCAATATCATTTCTTGGAAATCTAAATGTGGACTATTGACACTTGTTATAAAAAAAAAAAAATCAACCCGACTGTTTAAATAGCTTTTTCGACACTTTCAATATTATTTTTTTGTAAATCTGGTTGCAAAGTATTGACACTTGTTATATAAATCAACTGTTTAGAACGTGTTTACTATTCATCAAATATTCCTGACGTTATGTAAAGGGCAGGATCTATGTGAACAATGTTGGTCTAGATAAAAAGGTGTGGAACAAGTTAAAGTGTACACATTCTTGGTTTGTGACCATTTAGTTAACCCATATCATAGGTAAGGTCAATAATTTTGTGTGCACGCACGCACGCACGCGCGCGCGCGCGCGCGCACACACACACACACACACACACACACACACACACACACACACACACACACACACACACACACACACACACACACACACACACACACACACAGGTCACAAAAAACAGGTGAAACAGTGCTGGCCGTAACCCATTAACATCAATGGGCAAATGGGCAAACAGCTGCTGTGCTAGTGCAGTCCGGCAACGTGATAAAGAGAAATCTGCAAAACCATTAATTCATCAGACCAGGTCAAGAAACCCGAAGTGTTAGGAAATAAAGGTTTGACCTTGCTTTACCGGACATGTAACCTTTCACCTTTCCTTCCCGTGGGACACAGTTCAAAGGCCAAGGGTCGTGGCGGACGATCCTGGAGTTTGAGCAGTTTGTGGTGGATATGACTAATGTCGGTTGTAGATCGTAGATCTATAGGGGTGAGAGTTCAACAGCCCCCCGACGGAAATCAGGAACCCTCTCAGCCATTGCACTCAATGACTACTGTCTCAGGAAGAGATGGCATGAGTCACAGCAGTACTAGAAGCAGCAGTCTCCATTCACACGGTAAGGAAAAAGGCATGAGGGCACCCAGTATGCTACCTTCCTCTACTCTCCCCTCACTTAGTCTGACCCCACGGCCCTTATACTTCCATCCCACACAAGCACGTATTGACAATTCCAGTTAAATCTTCCTAGCTCTCTTCAAACGGTATATTCGGCTTCCTCTTCGTAAAAAGTGCTTCCATGCCATCTGCCTGTATGTGTGTGTGTGCAACATAACAGACAGTTAACTTCTGTAAAACCTC
This sequence comes from Conus betulinus, assembly GCA_016801955.1. NCBI lineage: Eukaryota > Metazoa > Mollusca > Gastropoda > Neogastropoda > Conidae > Conus > Conus betulinus. Next base: position 16,500 of record JADBJO010004688.1, read on the forward strand.
TGGTATTCCTCCTCTCCTCCTCTGCCACAGAGACTGATCTGATGTCCATGCAAGCCACACTATCTCAAATCCGTGCACACAGGCGCATGCTTACAGGTACGCGTCTGTCTACAAGGTACACGAACATTTATGGGGAAGGGATGGGTGTTGATACTAGGTGCCTTTGTCTATTTACTGTGTCGACTGTTCATCTGTATGTCTGATACACGTTGACTGATAGCAATGACACACAGGAACAAAACAAATATTCTGTAAAAACATAACGTTCATGAAGAAGCTTTACATAGGCTCCAGCCAAATTGATGATCTTACAACTGATTTCAAATTTATAAGCCTTCATATACTAGTGACTTTTTTTATCTTCTAATTTTGGATTTGATCTTCGGCAATGAGGTCCCACTTATTTTAACTGTTCTCTGGAAATAACAGTTGACTGAAATGCACAACAGTGATGAATTTAGACACCCAGACACAGTGCATTGTGACATCCATGGCCATACAAACAACTTAAACCAAATCGTCAAGGATACAGATACCATCATTTTGAAAGTGCACTCCCTTTTGGGGATGGAGGGGGGTATGGCAAGGAGGGGGGGGGGGGGGGGATCATCTTTCAGTAGAACCTGTTAAGACTTGATATAACAATAGGGTTTTCATGCTCTTTCGTAAAAACATTCTTTCTTTGTGTATGGATTGCTGAATTGCTGAACGTGTCTACAGGGAAGAGAAATAGGTGGAAGAAATGTTACGTGTTTCTCATTACACAACGCCAACAAAAGCCGGAGGATGCGTATCGTGGCTTGGCCATGTTATTCAAATACCGATTTTAAACCGGCCGGGACCACCCATAGGGCGATGAAACACACAGCAACAACTGGTGTGGCTGTCAACCCGATACGAACTGAGGTGATTCTGTTACCTGTACCTAAGCTCCAAGGTTGAAAAAAATAAAACATGACAATTCATGAATAGTACATGTGTACTGCTTTTAGAACCAGAAGAACCTGTCGGGGGTTGGGGGTTGGGTGGGGGGGGGGGGGGGGGTTAGCTCAGTTGGTAGATCGCCGGACACGTAATCTTGGTGATCCTGAGGTTGCGTGTTCGAATCGCTGCCGGGCCGTTTCGGTACAGGGGGATTTTTCCCCTCTGAATTAAAATTGTGTCAGACTCCATTTCTCAATGAGTCCTTTGAATGAGGATATAAACCGAGATTTTGTGTGTGAACGCACGCATAACATCTTGTACACACGTAAAATCCCATCACCAACTCTCAGAAGAGAAGGCCAGTTAGCCGTTGGTTTGGGTGACACGTTACACCTAGCATGCACCTGCGTGAGGAATTGAAAAAAAATGAAGGAAGTAAGGAAACTGAGTGAACGATATTGACTGGATGACACGGGAAAAGACTGAATGAAGCGCCGGCAGGCAGCTCTCAGTTTCACTACCTGTTAGGCAGCCCGTTGTGTACATGGAAGTGTGGATGTCAGCACCTAGAAGCTTTGGCAAGACGCTTTTGTTGTTATTGTTTTGTTGTTGATGGTATTGTTAATTATGATGGTATTATTGATATTAACATTATTATTGATATAATATCATACATACCTTTGAAATAAATACATACATACATAAATACACACACATACATACATACATATACATACATACATACATACATACATACATACATACATGAATTTCAGATGGAAATAGTGAGAAAAGATGAGAAGCCACTGGCGTGTGGGCAGGAGGACAAGGCGATGTGTGTGTGTGTGTGTGTGGTGTGTGTGTGTGTGTGTGTGTGTGTGTGTGTGTGTGGGTGTGCGTGTGTGTGCATGTGATCGTGCATGTGTGCATGCCTGCATGCGCGCGCGCGCGCGCGTGTGTGTGTGTGTGTGTGTGTGTATGTGTGTGTGTTTGTGTGTGTATGTGTCTCTATCTGTATCTATGTTTTTGCAGCGCTATTTTCTTTCACTGGAATACAGCAAATGGCAATTGTCTGGAATTTTTTGTACCTAGTTCATCTTTGCCCGCCAGTCCCCTGCGCGCCGCTGCTGTCATGTATATCCATTTATGTCCCAAAGTTGTCGTGTACCTTCTTTTGTTTTTTTACAACTGACTCCCTGGGGACTCGACTCCATTTTTGTTTCGTGATGATGAAAATCTATTTACGTGCTTAAAAAGTTCACTTTTTGTCTGATAATTCAATCCAAACTTCTTTGACTCCAAAGTTTCGAGAAACTGTAACATGGAGAAGCATTGGAAAGAACTAGCTGTGAGATCGATCAAGTCATTCAACTAGGAGAACAAAGTGCATTTCAAATTGACAGACTGCTCTTTGGAAGAACTGACTGTTTATATGCATGAAGTCATTGAAATAGGAGAACAAAGTGCATTTCAAACCGAGAGACTGCTTATGGATGATAAATAAAAGAAGTCGTTTTGTTTCTGCGTATACATTGTGCAGATGTTGTATTTCTGTCATACCTAAATGTTCTTTTATTTCTGGAAGTTCAATAGGAGTTTTATGAGTACGATTTCAATGTGAAACTTACTTGGACTACGCATTCTGAAAACACACAGACCTATTTCGTTATTTATAAACTTGAACAGAAAGACATATTCTATTTCATGTCACTAAATCTGAAATTCACACACACACACACACACACACACACACACACACACACACACACATACACACACACACACAGTGCGCGCGCGCGCGCGCGCGCGCGCGCGCGTGTGTGTGTGTGTGTGTGTGTGTGTGTGTGTGTGTGTGTGTGTGTGTGAGAGAGAGAGAGAGAGAGAGAGAGAGAGAGAGAGAGAGAGAGAGACAGAGAGAGAGAGAAGTCCATTCAACAATTGAATCCCTCTAAAAGCTGTCAGTCCATGATGCAGCTGTTATCAAAACACACATGAGCGGACTGTAATATTAAAGCTAGGGCCGTTTCCCTCCCTCCCACCACCAGTCCCACTTCTTCACGCTAACGCTGGGTGACAGTTGCACAGTTTCCCCAATCCCTGTCGCCAGAAAGTCTGAGAAATTAAGCGCCGGAGAGGGCCAGGAGAAATGCGGCCCTCTGCTGTTATCGACAGGCTGTGGAAGTCGGGGGCAGTTTGTCTTTCCTGTTTCGGATTTCTCCCTGTTAGGAAGGCGCTGGATCGTGAATGATTTAGCCGTGATCAGAGACAGAATGCTTGTCCACCCTCACTCCACACAGACACATCACAAGCACATGCAGGCACACACGTGCACGCACACATACGCTCACACGCTCTCTCTCTCTCTCTCTCTCTCTCTCTCTCTCTCTCTCTCTCCCCCCCCCCCCCACACACACACACACACACACACACACGTATGTGTGTGCATGCACACGTTTATGCACATATACGTTATGCACTAAAAGACATTAAAGCAGGTGGGGAGAGACAGAGAGGAAGACAGAGAGACAGAGAGAGAGAGAGAGAGAGAGAGAGAGAGAGAGAGAGAGAGAGAGAGATTTAGGGACAAAGTCAGAGAAACACACACACACACAGTCACACACACACACACACACACACACCACACAGAGAGAGAGAGAGAGAGAGAGAGAGAGAGAGAGAGAGAGAGAGAGAGAGAGAGGCTGACAGACAGACAGACAGACTGAGACAGAGACTTAGAGGAGAAAGCTCCATCACAATAATCTTTGAATTGTGGCTGTGCCACTAGTAATGGACAAGACCACAGCTAAACTAATGGAATCCCACAAAAAAATGTACTGAACAGAAGAGAAAAAAAATGTTAAATGACATGAAGTGAAGTAATGGATGGCTTGCCCTTACTTGTTAGGCAACTTTTGAACAGAGGGATGGAAAAAAGAAATATATAAAACATGACTTACCCATGCAAGCAAACTGTGATACTTTCTCCGCAGTTACAGAGACCTGAAGGTCTACAATTCTTTGGAGGCAGAGCTGGGGGAAGGGATTGTGGGGAAAGGCGGTTTACTTTTCACAGACAAACATGAGCAGTGTCTGTCTGTAGACACTGAGACAGAGACTCAAACCACGGTCTGCGATAGTGGATGCCCTTGATTTCTTGTCCTGTTGTCAATTGCTTGCAGCACAGCCACAAATCACAACTTTGTTTTGCTCTCTCTCTCTCTCTCTCTCTCTCTCTCTCTCTCTCTCTCTCTCTCTCTCTCTCTCTCTCTCTCTCTCTCTCTCTCTCTCTTATCTGTGTGTGTGTGTGTGTGTGTGTGTGTGTGTGTGTGTGTGTGTGTGTGTGTGTGTGTGTGTGTGTGTGTGAAGGCAGGCATTCTGCCTCTGGTCAAGGCCAAGTCATTCACGACCCAGTGCGTTCCTAATACGGACAAATCTAAAACGCGAAAGACAAACAGTCCCAACCTTCCACGGGCCCGTCAATCACAGCAGAGGGCCGCATTTCTCCTGGTCCTCTCCATCGCTTAATTTCTCAGACTTTCTGGCGTTAGGGATGGGAGAACTGTGCAACTGTCACCACGTGTTAGCGTGAAGAAGTGGTACTGGCAGCGGCAGGGAGGGAAACGGTAAAGCTTGAATATAACGGTCAGCTCATGCGTGTTCTGATAACTACTGCCACATGAATTTAATAAATGTTAGCGAACAGCCAAGAGCAACATGGACAAACGAGTCACAAGACAAAACACGACGCGTTTCGACCCCTTAGGACTTCCTTCAGGCAAGACACAAACAAAAAGGACAATGAAAATGAACAAATTTTTCGCTTAGCTTAGATCTCTTCAGCGCAAAATAGGCAGGCGTTGAATGAAAAGGAGGCTGTTCTGACCAGCACCAAAGGGATTGCATTGCTGAAAGGACATTCTTCTTTGTCTCTCTCCAGTAAATATTCTTTGCCATTGTTTTGAGGATTAGTTATTTCCATTTCGACGAAAGGGAAAGGTGTTTTGTCGAAAAGTATAAATCACACACACACACACACACACACACACACACACACACACACACACACACACACACACGCACCACGGATAGTTAGATACATAAATAGATAGAGAGAGAGAGTATATATATATATATATATATATATATATATATATATATATATATATATATATATAGAGAGAGAGAGAGAGAGAGAGAGAGAGAGAGAGAGAGAGAGAGAAATGTGTAGATAGATGAATACATTTATAGAGAGGTGGAGAGTTAAGCATAGATACTCCCAAATATTGTTTTTCCCATTTTTTTTTTCGCTGTCTGCCCTTTTCTCTGTTTCCTGATACAGTGCCGAGCAAGATGACTTTTGCAGGGCCGATTGATTGACGCAATGTATGTGATGACTGCCTAATGCATTAACAGACAGACACCAAAGCGTTTTAGCTTTTCAGTTTAAAATAATAGACTGACTCCCGGCTGGGAGGTCGTGGGTTCGAATCCCATCAGAAGTCATGTGGGTTTTTCTGCCCCGACCGGCTCCTACCCAGAGTTGAGTTTGCTGCGGGCTCAGTTGGAAGACTGGGACCACACAGTCGAGTTTCATCCACTTAATGGATGCGTTTCTGAGAGTGTTGCTCAAATTTCCTGACCAACACTGCAGGTGTCTGTATCTCTCGGGCCTGGTTGACGCCGGGATATATTATGAAAGGAAGCGTGGAGTACAGCCCTGTCATGTAGTCTCAGACCGAAATGGAAATCCGTAGCATCATCTTAATCATCCTCATTCTCATCGATCAGCATTAAAAAAAAAAGTCTCAAATTCTGTGGCCCTTCATGCCCTGCTCTCATGGTGACCTCAGTTTCGATGTCCTCTCCACGTCTGTGGCCTTGGTTTGGTTCCGTCCGGGTGACCGGTATCGGCGAGTCCATGGGGGACTGTCGTTGGACAGACGTGGTGGGCGCCCTCCGGAGGGAGAGAGCTCACTCACGCCGGCTCCGCGACTAAGCAATTATTGTCGTCAGTAGGGGGCTTAGTAGGTGGGTGTCCTGCGTAGGTTAGATCAGAACAGGCGCCACTGAACACCACTGAAGTGACTCGGCAGCAGTGCAGTGTCTCCTCCGGTGGGTCGCCTCTTCACGACTTGACATTGACTGCTCCCTGTGGATTGCCGGTGCTGGGGCTGCGGCAGTGCCGGCTGGGCTGTGGCTGTGGACGGGGTGTCGGAATGAGCGGTGTGGGTGCACTGCCTCTGAGGTGGCGCAGAGGTTGGGACAGCAAAAAAAAAAAAAAAAAAAATAATAATAATAATAGACTATCGTAGGTTTTTTTTTTCAGTTTAAAATCATGTACAACAGACCCCTTTCTGACACCTTGACCAAATTCATTGTTAATTCTCTTCATTTTGTTCATTGTAGAAACCTTGGGAAGGTCTCACAAAACAGCATGGAATGAATAGGCAGACACGAAAACCGAAAATATTTCTTTTTTTTTTTTTTCTTTCTTTTTTTTCTTTAAAAGAAAATAGATAGCACTGCATGACAAAACTAAATGGCGTACAGGCTCGTGGGAATCATAAATAAGAAAAGAAAAGAAGTAAAACGGCGAATTTGAGAAACAAACGGATATGCATGACGGCAGCAGTGCCCAGGGGAATGGTGGACAGAGATAGGCTAAGTGCAAGAAGTTCCAGACAATTGCCATTTGTTGTATTCCGGGGCAAGAAAACACCTCACACCCGCAGAGTATTACGAGTTCCGTCAAATTGCCCACAGCTACTTTCCTGTTTGTGTTTTCTTGTCATGTTTGCGTCAGTTCTGTTCTGGTCAGAAGTTTCTCTCTCTCTCTCTCTTTCCCCCCCCTCTCTCTCTCTCTCTCTCTCTCTCTCTCTCTCTCTCTCTCTCTCTCTCTCTCTGTGAGTGTATGTGTTTGCGTGTGGTGTGTGTGTGTGTGTGTGTGTGTGTGTGTGTGTGTGTGTGTGTGTGTGTGTGTGTGTGTGTGTGTGTGTGTGTGTGTGTGTGTGTGTGTGTGTGTGTGTGTGTGTGTGTGTGTCTGTGTGTGTCTGTGTGTGCGCGCGCGCGCGCGCGTGCATGCGTGAGAGAGAGGTTTTGCACAAAAATGCAAAATACAATGTGTGTGTGTGTGTGTGTGTGTGTGTGTGTGTGTGTGTGTGTGTGTGTGTGTGTGTGTGTGTGTGTGTGTGTGTGTGAACAACCTGCTGGGAACACAGATTGTTCCATGCATCAGGATGATTCTCTCGGTACCATGCCCATAGAAGAGGAACACACCTGCGAATGCACGGGAGGTCCAATTAAAAAAAAATCAAATCATTGTTGTAGCCTAGTGAAGATACATCGATCAGAAATCTGGCTCTTCATAATCAGGCTTGGCTAGCGGTAACACGTGCTGGGGTGGGGGGGGGGGGGGGGGGGGGGGGGGTGGGGGAGGGAGCTATGAAGCCCGCAAAATACACTCACCCGGAGGACAATGGTCAAAAATGATAGTTTTCAACGCATTTCTGTTTGATGCTCTCGCAAGGCTGTCCATTAAGAGTAGAGTGTCACAAAACGATAGAAGTTTGAGATCTGTTCTTTTCTTGAACTGTGTATGGAGAAAAACTAAACACTTAGTGCCCTCTGACGGATCAGAAATTGAATACAGGGAAAAGAAGTATGACGACACTGCAAATTATGTCAATGAGGTCAGTTCACCCATTTTCTACAGCCATTTTCCATTAAGAACGGTTTTGAAGTTCTATGTTTTAGGTCTATCTACAGGATATACAATCCTCCACCGCCGACCAGATCATGAGTTCAAGTATTGAATAGTAGAAGATAGTAGGAGAAGGTAATCAGTCCTTAAGTCTTAAAATAATTGAACATCTGCTGAAGAAAAATTAAAGAATTAAAGAGTAAAAAACAATCTAAGTGAAGAAAATAGAAAAACCCCTTTCTTTCCGTGAAACGCGCGCGCGCACCACACACACACACACATACGCACACACACACACGCGCGCGCGCGCGCGCGCGCGCACTTTCGCATGCACGCATGCACGCACGTACGCGCGCACACACGCACACACACACACACACACACACACACACACACACACACACACACACACTCGTGCGCGTGTACGCACGCACGCACGCATGAAAGTACGCAGATACTCACGCACACACGAACCCACACTCGCACGCATGCACGCACGCACGCACACGCACGAGAGAGAGAGAGAGAGAGAGAGAGAGAGAGAGAGAGACAGAGACAGACAGACAGACAGACAGACAGACAGACAGACAGACAGACAGATGGGCAGACACACCAACCCACACACACCCGTACCCACAGAAAGAGAGAGAGAGAGAGAGAGAGAGAGAGAGAGAGAGAGAGAGAGAGAGAGAGAGGCGAACGCTTTATCTTGAGAGACAGAGACAGAGAGAGAGAGAGAGAGAGAGAGAGAGAGAGAGAGAGAGAGAGAGAGAGAGAGAAGAGAAGAAGAGAAAGAAAGCGAGAGACCGAGACAGAGGAAAAGAGAGATGTGCCTAGGGTGGAGCACACAGAATTATGTTCCAGTTATGGACCCTGTCGTCGATCCTATCTTTATTGTTTGTTTAAAGGCTGCAAAAAAAAAAAAAAACCTCTTATTCCCTCTCTCTCTCCATAACTGGCCATGTTGACACCAAAATATCAACAGATGCCAACTTCCTTCCGTCATGTTCTTTCTTTCTCCTTCAGTTCTGGATGCGTTCCTGACCCAGTCCCTCTCCCCATTCCTCTGAACCACCACATTCCCCAAGAAGGGAACAAATGCACGGGCATCATCAACTTAGAGCATAAACGGCGTTCGTATTATGAAGGCTAGGAATGCGCGCGCGCGTGTATGTGTGTATGTATGTATGTATGTATGTGTGTGTGTGTGTGTGTGTGTGTGTGTGTGTGTGTGTGTGTGTGTGTGTGTGTGTGTGTGCGTGTGTGTGTGTGTATGTCAGTGTGTGTGTGTGTGTGTGTGTGTGTGTGTGTGTGCGCTCGCAGTGTGTGTGTGTGTGTGTGTGTGTGTGTGTGTGTGTGTGTGTGTGTGTGTGTGTGAGTGCGTGTGTGCGCTCGCACGCGTGCATGTGTGTGTGTGCGCGCACAGTGTGTGTGTGTGTGTGTGTGTGTGTGTGTGTGTGTGTGTGTGTGTGTGTGTGTGTGTGTGTGTGTGTTGGTGCCTGTGTGTGTGCGTGCGTGCCTGTGCGTGCGCACGCGCGCGTGTATGTGTATGTGTTTGTTCATGTGCGTGTGTGTTCATGAGCGTGTATGTTCCTCTGCTCTGAATGTGTGCCTCTCTAGGCGTGTGTCTGTGTGTATCTGTATGTGTGCGTGTTTGGGAGAGACTTCAAATCCCAAGGGAACATGTTGAGTAATGAATGGCCCAAACTGGTCTAGCTGCACAGTGAGGACGAGGGTGTCTAGCTGCACAGTGAGGACGGGGTGTCTAGCTGCACAGTGAGGACGGGATGATGTCTAGCTGCACAGTGAGGACGGGATGTCTAGCTGCACAGTGAGGACGGGGTGTCTAGCTGCACAGTGAGGACGGGGGTGTCTAGCTGCACAGTGAGGACGGGGGGGTGTCTAGCTGCACAGTGAGGACGGGGTGTCTAGCTGCACAGTGAGGACGGGGTGTCCCCAAGTCCTGAACACCGCAGCTGTCAAGGCCAGTCGCTAATCCAATGAAAAAGTTTCAAATCGGCGAAATGGATTGGCTGCTGTAACTGAACTGTAACTAATCTGCCACCCGAATGCGTCATTTAATAATAATATATAACAATAATAATAATGAGGACAATTTCTCTAGCGCCCAGGCAACAGGGCGCTTTACAAGTTTTAATAATTCAACATCTAAAAAAAATATAAGCAGAAACACACACACACACACACACACACACACACACACACACACACACACACACACACACTCAGAGCAGAGGCGCATACAAGCATGCACGCACACAGCACACTCGGGCGCGCGCGCGCACACACACACACACACACACACACACACACACACACACACACACACACACTCAGAGCAGAGGCTCATACACGCATGCACGCACACAGCACACTCGCGCGCGCGCGCGCACACACACACACACACACGCGCGCGCGTGCGCGTGCGCGCGCACACACATACACACACACACACACATACACACACACACACACACACACACACACACACACACACACACACACACACACATACACACACTGGAACATAATGTTGCATACATAAACACACTACATGACAGGTGGACAGCTCATTTGTACACGAGCAAAGTGTGCAAGTGACATGTAGTAATTTAGTAATATTTCAGGTGGTATCCTGCAACTGGAGTTTGAACAGATACGTTTTAAGTGCAGAGTTGAAAGTCAGGAAGGATGGGGCATGACATAGATGGATGTTGTGAATTCCAGAGTATTACGGTACTTGTCACACCTTGTTTTAAAAAAAAATGAAGACATTGTCTTCAGTCATAGCTTAACGCAACCCAGTTGAATTGTACGTATATGGCGGTGTGGACGGAATGATGGAATAGGTATGGTATGTATAATCTGATGTTGGCATGTCACAAAAAGACATTTATGTTTTCACGCTTCAGCGAGGAAATGTTCAGCCACTTAAGGTCAAGTCAAGTTTAAATGTAATGCTGCTGCTGCTGTTGCTTGGAAATTGCAGACTAAAAAGCCAACTTTGTGAAAATCTTACGTGAATTTGAAATGTTTTGTTCTGTGTATTTCCAGCCTCAGTTCCAGAGCACAAGCCACTGTAGCAAAGTAGCGTGGAAACATTCATTGGCCTAATGCTGATGAATTGCAAATTAAAACAAACAGCAATTGCGCTTTCCTATCCAAACAAACTAATCATTGGGAGAGTGAGAGAGAGAGAGGGGTGTAGAGAGAGAGAGAGAAAAGGGAGGGAGAGAGAGAGAGAGAGAGAGAGAGAGAGAGAGAGAGAGAGAGAGAGAGAGGAAAAAAAGAGAGAGAGAGGGGGGAGGAGAAAGACAGAGGGACTAACACACACACACACACACACACACACACACACACACACACACACACACACACAGAGGCAGAGGCAGAGAGTAACTATAAACCGTAAGTTACAGTAACTGTACTCGAATTTTTAAAAAAAATCGAACAAACAAAACAGAAAAAAAGCACGTTCCATCATTAAACCTGCATGCATCTTACCATTGGTTTATGAAATCTGGCATTCAAGACAGTATTTTGTTCTTGCCGCGAGGTGTGTACAGCCATATACTACTGGCATGGGACCCTTGAAGCACGCGACTGCTCCATCACTGACGAAACATTCGCTGACGACGAATTGGTATGCATTCCCTGGGGTGTCTAGCTGCCTCTAATCACCGAGTGAATTGGTAATTAAATAACGAGGGGTTTGAGCCGAGTAATTACTTGGCTCTTGTGATTGTAGAAGAATAATGGATAAGAGTGCATCATCAAGGGACGTGGCTGTGAGGGTGGCCGCTTCAAAGGGCAAAGTGCGAGAGCGCGCGTGCGCGGGTGTGTGTGTGTGTGTGTGTGTGTGTGTGTGTGTGTGTGTGTGTGTGTGTGTGTGTGTGTGTAAAGGGGATGGAAGAAAGACCTTCCTCCCCTTCTGTGTGTGTGTGTGTGTGTGTGTGTGTGTGTGTGCTTGTGTGTCTGTTGGTGCCTGTGTGCGCGTGCGTGCGCACGCGCGCGCGCGCGCACGCGCGTTTGTGTGTGTATATGTTTGTTTCATGTGCGTGTGTGTTCATGAGCATGTATGTTCATGTGCGTGTAAGTTCCTCTGCTCTGAATGTGTGCGTCTCTAGGTGTGTCTGTGTGTATCTGTATATGCGTGTTTTGGGAGAACTTCAAATCCCAAGAGAACATGTTGAGTAATGAATGGCCAAACTGGTCTAGCTGCACAGTGAGGACGGGGTGTACCCAAGTCCTGAACACCGCAGCTGTCTGGGCCAGTCGCTAATCCAATGAAAAAGTTTCAAATCAGCGAAATGGATTGGCTGCTGTAACTGAACATGTCCAATCTGCCACCAGAAAGTGTCATGTAATAATAATAATAATAACAATAATAATAATGAGGACAATTTATCTAGCACCCAGGCTACAGGGCGCTTTACAAGTTTTAATAATTCAACATCTAAAAAATATAAGCAGAAACACACACACACACACACACACACACACACACACACACACACACACACACTCAGAGCAGAGGCACATACACGCATGCACGCATACAGCACACTCGCGCGCGCGCGCGCGCGCGCACACACACACACACACACACACATCACACACACACAGGAACATAATGTTGCATACATAAACACACTACATGACAGGTGGACAGCTCATTTGTACACGTGCAAAGTGTGCAAGTGACATGTAGTAATTTAGTAATATTTCAGGTGGTATCCTGCAACTGGAGTTTGAACAGATACGTTTTAAGTGCAGACTTGAAAGTCGGGAAGGAGGGAGGCATGACATAGATGGAAAGGTTGTGAATTCCAGAGTATTACAGTACTTGTCACACCTTGTGTTTTAAAAAAAAATGAAGACATTGTCTTCAGTCATAGCTTAACGCAACCCAATTGAATTGTACGTACGTATATGCGGTGTGGACGGAATGATGGAATAGGTATGTATGGTATGTATAATCTGATGTTGGCAATGTCACAAAAAGACATTTATGTTTTCACTCTTCAGCGAGGAAAATGTTCAGCCACTTAAGGTCAAGTCAAGTTTAAATGTAATGCTGCTGCTGCTGCTTGGAAATCGTTGACTAAAAAGTCAACTTTGTGAAAATCCTACGTGAATTTGAATTGTTTGTTCTGTGTATTTCCAGCCTCAGTTCCAGAGCACAAGCCACTGTTGCAAAGTAGCATGGAAACATTTATTGGCCTAATGCTGATGAATTGCAAATTTAAAACAAATAGCAATTGCGCTTTCCTATCCAAACAAACTAATCACTGGGAGAGTGAGAGAGAGAGTGGGGTGTAGAGAAGAGAAGAGAGGGGGAGAGAGAGAGAGAGAGAGAGAGAGAGAGAGAGAGAGAGAGAGAGAGAGGAGAGAGAGAGAGAGAGAGAGAGAGAGAGAGAGAGAAGGGGGGAGGAGAGAGAAAGACACACACACACACACACACACACACACACACACACACACACACACAGAGGCAGACAGTAACTATAAACCGCAAGTTAGAGTAACTGTAATCGAAATTTTAAAAAAAATCGAACAAACAAAACAGGAAAAAGCACGTTCCATCATTAAACCTGCATGCATCTTACCATTGGTCTATGAAATCTGGCATTCAAGACAGTATTTGTTTTTGCCACGAGGTGTGTACAGCCATATACTACTGGCGTGGGACCCTTGAAGCACGCGAGTGTTCCATCACTGACGAAACATTCGCTGACGACGAATTGGTATGCATTCCCTGGGGTGTCTAGCTGCCTCTAATCACCGAGTGAATTGGTAATTAAATGACGAGGGGTTTGAGCTGAGTAATTACTTGGCTCTTGTGATTGTAGAAGA
>JADBJO010004688.1:37500-42500 GCA_016801955.1 Conus betulinus
TGATGCTGAGTTGGGCCACTCCACCACTATCTTAGCTTCATGCATCTTGCTCTTCTCCTTTCACGTACTGTCCCGAAGTTTGTCGTCATTGAGATGTCCTATCAATTTTACTCAACATTTGCCCAACACGAATATCTGCTTCCCACTGTCGGAGCAGGCACCATGCATACTCTTTACAATGATAAGGTAGTGTTAGTGGTATGGCTGACACAGATTTCCATCAGAATGTTTAATTATCAAAAAGTAAACCAAGGAACAATCAGAACAACAGATTTTAAAGCCATTGACCAGAATTGACAAAAAAAAATAAATTGAACTAAAGCCTGAAGGCCCAGAGGACAATGACCTGTTAGGACTTCACCGTTTCTAGGGCACATCATCGCGAAAAGGTGTAGCTCACTTCTCCTTCCGCCGCCTTTCATCTTCCCTGAACCGAATCAGCCTCGTGTGATAACGATCCGAGTCAGGAGCACACATACTAAACAGGGGGCGGTATAGTTCAGTTGGTAGAGCGTCGCACTCGTCATTCTGGAGATCCTTGAGTTGCGGGTTTGAATCACCGCTGGGCTCTTTCAGCACTGGGGGATTTTCCCCTCGGAATAACTTTGGCTCTGACTCCATTTCCCGAAAAATTCTGCGAACGAGGCTATAAACCGAAGTCTCGTGTATAAATGCATGCGTACCATCTTGCATACACGTAAAATGTCATCAACAACTTTAGGAAGACAGCGTTAGTTTGGTATGGATGACATGTTACGCACTCGGTATGCATACTGCGTAAAAAAAGCGAAAGAATGAAGGAAGAGAACTGGAGACTGATATTGACTGAGTGACAAGGGGGACACATTGAATGTAATGCTGGCAGGCAGCTTTCCGGTCGACTCTACCCACGTAGGTTGATTGTAAAGCGCATGGAGCTTGGTCTCAAAAAAGGAGAGGCCTTACCAAGTACTCTTTATGATACTACTGCCGCTGCTACTGCTGCTGCCTCTGCTGCTGCTGCTGCTACTACTACTACTGCTGCTGCTGCTGCTGCTACTACTACTACTACAACAACAACAACGACAACAACAACAACAACAACAACAACAACAACAACTACTACTACTACTACTACTACTACTACTACTACTACTACTACTACTACCTCCATCACCACAACTGCTACTGCAACTACTAGTTCTACTAGAACTACTGCTACTAATGCTGCTACTTCTACGGCTACTACTACTATTACTACTGACAGCACCACCACAACTACTACTGCTACTACTGCTATTATTGCTACCCACTACTGCTACGACTGCTTCTACTGCGACTACTACTATTACTACTGCTACTACTATTACTACTACTGCTAGTACCACCACCACCACTACTACTACTACTACTACTACCACTGATGATGATGATGATGATGATGATGATGATGATGATGATGATGATGATGATGATGATGATGATGATGATATGAGATGAGGAGGAGAGGGAAGAGGAGGGGGAGGGAGGAGGAAAAGGAGGAGGAGGAGGACAATATCAATGATAATAACAATATTAATAATAGTAATAATGATGACAACATGAATACAACAATAATAATCCTAATAACAATAACTATGACTGCAACAACAAAAGCAACGACAACAACAACAACCATCGTCATTAACATCATCATAACAATAATAGCAATAATAATGACAACAACAACAACAACAACAGCAACAATAACAACAACAACAACAGCAAACGTTTAACTATGGAACAAATAAACAGTGAAGGAAAACCAATGGACAGAAGCAATGACATCCAAAATTTGTTAGTTATGGTGTTTGTTTCAACGGGGAGAGAGGGAGAGAGAGAGAGAGAGAGAGAGAGAGAGAGAGAGAGAGAGAGAGAGAGAGAGAGAGAGAGAGAACAAACATCAAGTGCGTCCTGGACAGTACAAGAGACCCTGCATTCTGCTACGTGGACAGAACCATTTGTAGCGGTTGGACTGGGCCTATTGTCGTTAATCGGGTGAGACTTGTCGACTGCCAGAACCTCTACACCCAAAACCAAATTTCAACACTATTTCAGGCTGACTTTGAGCAGGACTGCCCTTATCTGGAACAACAAATGCATTGCTGCTCTCTTGAAGTTCATGCGCACAAACTGTATAGTGTTTCATTTATCGGTATTCATCCTTCATATTTGAGAAAGTCTTACTTTTTTTTTTGTAATATTAACAACCGCAGAATTCCAGCCACTGTTGAGATCAAAGGATAGTCACAGCTCTGAGGACTGTTCCAGAATCAATAAAAGGCTGGCAAGTCATTCCCTCTGGTGATTGTTAATACCTCACCATCGCTTCAGACCCATCTTTCTTCGGTACACAGACGGCGTAGAGTTATCATGAGTGGGTGATAACGAAGTGTTATAGGTGACTGGTTCAGCAAACAGGCTGGGCAAAACAAAATGAACCAACATAACTTCTCAGCAAATCTTCTCTGTCTGTCGAGGAACCAACACGGAAAGAGGACACGCACACACAAAGCAGACGTCTGTTCAGAACAGCCACAGCCCTTGAGAAGAGAGTAGTTACATAATAACTGGCACAGTCTACTAATGTTAACTCATTTAACTATTTTGGACGCATTACATACAATGTTGACACATACTTTTGATATCTCCAAACACAAAGCGAACTATGTTACAGTGTTTTCATTAATTATGCCGTTAACATAATCAGAGTGAAGAAACACAGTTGTCTCCCGTACTTGGTGGAATAAACTGCTGTCTGAAACTACAATTTAGCACGCCATAGAAGAAACATTATCTTTATTTTCTTCATCTTCTTCAGACAGTGGACATGTGAAATTACGATCGTTCAAAGGCCTGTCGTTTAGCATGTACACAAATATCCAAAACACCCATCTGAAATATGAGACAATGCATATATCATATATCAATATACACAGACAGGTAGTTCAGAAGACAAAGTGCGGGATTAACACACTGTAAATTTCAAATCGATGACTGTCCTTGACAGAGAATTTTCATCTCTGCTAAAAAGCATCATTTAACTTTCACCAAAACGCACGGATGAAGCTGTTCTTGCTATCAAAACACTGATTTTCCTAAACCAAAACTAAAACTAATTCGTACAACTTCAACCTCACCTTACAGGCTCAGTCTTCATAAGGCAATCTAATAGTGTGATTCCGATTATTTCAATCTCTGATAACGCATGCTTCTAACTACAAGTTACTATTAAATAAGCTGGTTATGCTTATTTTCCGCTAATAAACTAAAAACAATTCGGTGCCTATAATTATGGAAAATATAAAGGAGCTTTGTCAATGCATGTGTGTGAAATTTTCCATTTCTACAGCAGCACCTTTAGGCCCCCAAACCTCAATTCCATATTGAACCAAAAATTGAATTTGAGAATAGCACAGCTTTAAAAGTATGATGTAACAAACTCATATGAAGCCTTCTCAGTCTTTTAGAAACAAAACGTAAAGATCGTTTAGGTCTGCCTACAACAGCTTTGCAAGCAAAATCGAAAAACAGAGGTGTTAAAAAGTATATGGCAAAATCTTTATAAACATTCGCCTACCGTATAACTATTCCGTTGTACAAACACTTTTCCTAGACAGTATCAACTTTTTTTTGTTATATTAATCGTCAATGGGGTAATACAGATGCTCTCTCGAAACTGCTGAAGTGGGTTTCAGACTAATGGTCGTATCTGACAGTCACGCAATGTCAGCAATCAAGAGTAGGATAAAAAAAAAATCCCTAAGGTGCCATTTATAAACTGTCCACCGTTCTACTCTACTTCATGGCTGACATATTCATAAAAAAATAGAAAATACAGTCGCGATACGTGCCTTCCCTTATCTAACTCCCAAGACACATGTTATAGGGTCTGTTTGAGATGATCCGCAGCCACATATGTATCCAGTGCCAACGATATGAGGTCAATTTTGAACACGCTCACCACCACACATAGCTCGCAATGATTCAGACGGGTAGCGGAAATATACTGACGGAGAGAGAGAGAGAGAGAGAGAGAGAGAGAGAGAGAGAGAGAGAGAGGAGAGAGAGAGAGAGAGAGAGAGAGAGAGAGAGAGAGAGAGAGAGAGAGAGAGAGAGAGAGACAGACAGAGATAGAGAGAGACAGAGACAGAGAGAGATGTTCTGGGCTCTGTGAATGGTGTGCCTGAAGTAGTTTCCATGGAAACAAACACGTGATAAAATCTTATAGAGAGCTTGTGCATCAGTGCTCGTTTGAATTTCATTTACATTTCATACTGCTATAACAACAACAACAACAACAACAACAACAACTAACAAAACACAAACAGCTCGGAACTTTACCCCTTCTGAAACACTCTAGAGGTGAACCAATGGTGTGAAATGCACACATGCAGAAACGTACCTCAAAACAGACTATAACCGCACGGACTGACCTGCTACTCTTTTTGTGGCTAAACCAAGAAACGATTACCTCAGCTTCCTTGGCTTGTCTGAGCTTCGCCCTCGCCAGTCCTTTTATTGCGCTAGTACCCTGATGTATGTCCATTTGCTGGCCAAAGTCCCCATTCACATTCTTTTTTTAATACGTTCTTCGTCTTCTGGAGTTCTCTTCCGAATTTCCTGTCCCAATACATCACTTTACGCTTCCTAATCTGCCTATTCCAACATTGGAAAGGTCTTAGAGCACTGGCAGTTACATTCTGTCGGTGTGCTATATATCTGTACCGAGGCGCCACGTCACAGGCACTGATGAAACCTCTGCCTTAGTTTTGCTTAATTCCTTTGACCACAGCTGTCGATTATGCGTGATTTCTGGATATCATTTGAACAACTGTTACCCGTTCAATAATCTATGAGTGTGGTTTATGTAAGAAAGAAATATAATACAGAGTCAATTTGTCCAAAGGGGAACCTTGTGTCTTTGCATCATGAACACAAGCACAGTTTTATTTTAACACTGGATATTGCAGCGCACACAC